>CAKNXH010056631.1:22827-48477 GCA_932178445.1 Andricus quercusramuli
TGTTAATCACTTTTGGTCGAAAACATCAATTAAGCTATAAGAAAAACTCATTTTTTGAGATTTTGTTTAAAAAAATGTTTCGTTACAAATTATGGCTCTTATGAAAAATGTTGGCGCATAGCATGAAACATACAATTTTTTCTATAAGATAAAAACAATATTAACAATTTGTTCGTAGAAATTGTTCATAATAATTGAGTTGAATTTTAATAGAATTATTTATGTTACAAGAGTAGGTGCAATAATTTCGGCTAATAATGAGTATCTTGCTGTTATAAATAGTTTATTCTTATTCCCGACCACTATACGAACCTGCGACTGTCGTATTAAAATTTGTACGATAGGGCTACAAGAACTTTAAAAAGCAGCGTGCTACACTATAGTCAAATTTGGGTTCCGTTTTCACTTCTTAATATTCCATAAGCACTGTTGTGTTAAAGAAACAGGTATATACTAGGGTGGTTCAAAAAACACCTACTATTGAAAAGTTCAGGCTCTCTTGGATATTTCGGTTCCAAATCATGAAAAAATATCACTGTATAAGTTTGAGCCAAATCGGAGTGTATTTAGTGATCCCTCAACGGCGATAAGGCTTTAAGTGAGCATATCTCGGAAATGACTAGAGATAAATGATTTTAAATATAGGTATCTGAATTCGTCTTGATTTCCTCTATAATCTAAGATAATTTATAAATTTTAATAAGCCTAAGCTATAAACAAAAATATGGAAAATACACGACATAAATGTGTATATATCAAATTCACCATCACAGTTGTATTCCTTCTGTGAATCTGAAAAATTTTCATCTTCTTCTATTTGCATTAAAATTAATATTTTTAAGCTTAACAATGGTTCAAATGGTACCCAATATGTATATTATTTTTTTAAGTTACATTCACTAATAGAAACATTTAAAAATAATATGTTTTGGATTTCTGAATGTTATATTTCCAATTGCTTTCGTAGCATACGTCTCATGTGGCTTCTTAGGTTAGACATCCACGCTTTCTCCATCTAATTTGAATTAGTTTGCAGCAGTTTTTTTTTTAAATCTAGGAACCGTTTTCGGTGATTCTCTACGATTTGAAAAATGAGTTGCTTGTCTTCTTCACTCTTTCTGAGGGATTTATTCAAAGTAGTTGCAAGAGTAACACCTCGTTCAGCACAATCATTGATGCATTTTAATGATTTTATTGTCTCTCTTGCTTCCTGAAAAGGTTTGAGCGTTTTCTATTTTTCAACGTCTTTTAAAAATGAAGTGTCTGATCTTAAACTTTGAAATAAAAAATAAGATGCAGGGCGCAGGCCGAATAAAGGACTCAAGTGACTTCTTAGCAATGTTATCTTTTCCTTCGTACTTAATTAATCGCTTGTGTTTCCGATATTCGGAGTGTTCTTTTAAACGACAAACCATTTAATGCTTCTTTTCATTGGAAACTGATTTGGAAACGAAGCAGAGTGGAATCATTTCCTGGTTCAGATACCACAAATGTTCATGAATTGCAGTAAGAGCTGCTTTAGACATTTTTCCTGCTGCAGAAGGTTTTCTCGATACTTTAGTACAGTTGAAGCTATCAATAAGACCGCTACGAATAAGACCGCTTCCCCTCATCCTTGCACGAGCTCGCCGAGACGCTTCCCCCACTCTCACGCTGACCTCGAAATTCCAGTCAGCCACTACCAATAGTACTGCCGCAGAAAAGGCAATTTTCATGGGTTTTAGGAGAGTTTTTTTGATATTATCTAAATATATCAAATATTAATTGAGCTATTGGATCGAATAAGTGTACATAAATTTATTTCGCCTGAGTAAGAAGGCCCCTGGAGGCTTTCTGAAACATTTTCGAATTTTAATTTTTAAAGACTATATCTAGATGTAAAATTTTATTGCGCATCTTTTGTTCTGCAGGCAAAAAGTTGTAGCTTTTTTATTCTTCTAATTGAAGTAAAAAAACTTACTTTTTTGGAAAAATCTATTTGAATTCGTTTTTCACTTCAACTCGTGCTCAGTCAGTCAATTTTTGGAATTTTTCAATAACATTTTCAGGGAATGTAGTTCGAAATGTCCTTTGAGTGATACAAAAAAAGGAATTTAAAAATTGATTGAAAAAAAATTGTTAATAATTTTTTTCTGATGCTTGGCGCACATTGAACTTCTCTAACTTCCAGCGTTTCGTTTATCGAGCGAATTTCCAACAACAAAAAACTTCAAGCGAGAAAGTTGTTAACAATAGTACAAAGAAGTTTTCTGGAAAATTTGAGCCTAATCAACCTGATATGTAAGGAATTATTAGTATCTCAAATCGCTCACGGCTATGCGACTCGCGCGCGGACTGTAGCGAGAGTCTCAGATTCGATTCTTAATACAGTTCCCTGCGACAAAAATAAAAACTAATTAAGAAATCAGGTAATATCAAAGTATTATGAATGAATAAATAAATAAATTTGCATAATGTGAAATAATTTATTCATTTCATATTGATTCTATTTTTGAGACGAACTGTGAAAAAGTAAAACAAAACCTAAACATCTAATAGTTGAGATTCACCGGATTCCTAATTCCACGAATTTTTCAATGCTCCAAATTCGTGGAATTGAAAAAAGTGAAAAATCGAGAAAGTGCACTTGTTTTTGGTTCGTATTCTAAGAATGATAATTTTAAAAAATTCACACAAAATTGTAATCAGTGAAATTTCATAGAAAATCTGTGACGATCAGTAAGTGAATGATTTTTCACTATTTTATCAGCGAAATTTCCGTTTTTTTCAGGGTCAAAAATATATATATATCTATTTCAAATAAAGTTCAGAATGCAGAAGTTTTTGAGGCAGTTCAACTCTGTTGTAAACGTTTGAAGTGTTATGAACAAGCATCTCATTAGTAATCAAAAGTTCAGAAAGCATAATATTTATATTAAAGACGTTTATATATTTTTAATTCAACATTAATTAAATAACGGAAAAAGATTTGAAATGAGAATGAATTAATTCAATGCAATGTTATATATTTATTTAATGATTCACAATACTTTAATATTACCTGATTTCTTGAGTAGTTTTTATTTTTGGCGCCGGTGAACTGTATTAAGAATCGGATCTGAGACTCTCGCTACAGTCCGCGCGCGAGTCGCAAAGCCGCGAGCGACTTGAGACATTGATAATTCCTTAAATATCAATTCGATTGTGCTAACATTTTCCAGAAAACTTCTTTGTACTCTTGTTAACAACTTTCACGCTCGAAGTTTTTTATTGCTGAAAATTCGCTCGATAAACGAAACGCTGGAAGTTAGAGAAGTCCAATGTGCGCCAAGCATCAGAGAAAAATTATTAACAATTTTTTTTCAATAAATTTTTAAATTCCTTCCGTTGTATCACTCAAAGGACATTTCGAACTACATTCCCTGGAAATTTTATTAGAAAATTCCAAAAAATGACTGACTGAGCATGAGTTGAAGTGAAAAATGAATTAAAATAGATTTTTCCAAAAAAGTGAGTTTTTTTACTCCAATTAGAAAAATAAAAAAGCTACAACTTTTTGCCTGCAGAACAAAAGATGCGCAATAAAATTTTACATCTAGATATAGTCTTTGAAAATTAAAATTCGAAAATGTTTCAGAAAGCCTCCAGGGGCCTTCCTACTCCCGGAGAAGTAAATTTATGTGCACTTATTCGATCCAACAGCTCAATTAATATTCGATATATTTAGATAATATCAAAAAAACTCTCCTAAAACCCATAAAAATTGCCTTTTCTGCGGCGGCACTATTGGTAGCGGCTGACTGGAATTTCGAGGTCAGCGTGAGAGTGGGGGAAGCGTCTCGGCGAGCTCGTGCAAGGATGAGGGGAAGCGGCCTTATTCGTAGCGGTCTTATTGATAGCTTCGACTGTATTACTTCGAAGTACGTGAATGAACTGAAGGTCGTTAATCAATGCATCGCATGTTTCTGAGCAAGTTATTGACAATTTCACATACACCTTGGGTTTTTCGAAACAGTACATAAAGAAACTTTTAAGTTGTGTGTTTTCCATATTATTGTGCATGGTTAAAGATGATTAAGTTTTATAATTCTTTTTTAATTATAGAAAAAATCAAGACGAATTCAGAGATTAAAAGTTGGTGTTTTTTGAACCACCCTAGTATATACAATACTATTAAGTCATTAACAACACGTTATGGGAAAAACATACACAGAGAAGTTTGTGACTTTTCTCCAACACTCTTTCATTTGGCAGTGGGGTATAGGGATGCGCGGATCGATTGCGTGACCGTTGGCGCCGCCATATTCTAAACTGCATCATCGCATTGAAAAGAGAATCTATTGAAGGGAGAACTAGTGCAGAAGAACGAGTGGCGCGCTCCCCTTCAATGAATGATCATACCTAACCCCAATTGTCAAAAATAATAAACAGAATACAATATAATATTTAGTAAGCACATTCTAAAGCAGTTTGAAAAGCTTCACCTTCGCTTTTTCAGTATAAATTATACATTCTACATGATCAAAATGTAACTTCAGGTGAGTGTAAATCAAAGTGGTTTCTTTTTTCTATGAAAATTACAACACTTACAAATTTCTTATGAAAGAAAAATAACATATAATGGTCCTGTGAAACTCAAATGCGTTCACACTTCTAGCTTCAACCAATTTTCACTGAACTGAGTTTACCTGTCTATGTTTCATGGATATGTTCACTTAGGGATTGCTTCTGACTACTGTACGCCTGAGATTAAAAAAATCGTTAGGGTCTTTTTTTAAACAATCTATTTTTGATATCTTATAGACCATTTAGTATGTATTAATCTTGGAGAAAAAGTCATATATAACATTTATATGTCTAAATCATGGAATTTAGTAAAAAAAACGTGTAAATGCTCAATATCGAGGCACCTTTATAATCAGTTTTGTAAAAATTGTGCATTATGGGTACATTCTACAAGTTTGGTCTAAACGGGTATACATAGGTGGCTCATCCTCTAACGGTTAACTGGGGTAATACATTACCTCAAGTTTGTACCGCGGCACAATGATTTTTATTTCTAGAAGAACAAATTTCATATATTGCATTTTCTTCGTTTTTCCATGAAGAAAACAACAGTAATAATAATATACTGTTCATCTTTCAACAAATGTTGAAAAATTGGTTGAAAACAAAAAAAGAGACCAACAAATTTCTCAAAGTTGACTTTTCAGATAACAAATAACATACTTTTTCAACGATATGACCGATTTAAATAAAATAAACAAAATTTGAAAAAAAAAACTCCCGCCTAAGGGAGTATATAAGCCACTTCGGCTTTTTCTTAAGAAAACATTATTTCAACGTATGAATTAGAGGAAACTGACAAATGGCAAAAAACTTCAAAAATGACAGCAAAATTGTTTATTGAAATTGCGATTTATTATTAACAGCCCATAATGGTTTAAAATGTTCAAAAATTGTGGTGGCTATCCTTTCCACTGACGACACTCGGTCTACGTCCTTGTCGTGACGACGCCGGCGCGGCGTTGCGTTGCTCAGGAAGCGAGTCTTCCTCACTTAATGGTTAATAGTCTAGCACTTTCCGTTTTCTCAGTCTGTTAATAAATGAAGATTTGTAAACTAAAGTTTAGTAAAGAAGAACTTTGATCTATTAGTAACGAAATGAATAGAAAATTTCCATCAGGTCGAAACATTCAACGAACCAAAAAAAATGTCTATCACCTCCGACTCTTCTCGATCACCAGCTTGCGAGTTTAGTAGCGAGAGGATATTTCCAGCAGAAAATTTATTTCTTATTACTTATAATGATGTTTGTAATGGTTATCTGTGTATATAAACAATCGTTGTGAAAAATTCCAAAAATATGTCTTCTACAGTGAAGAAAAAATTGATCACTAGAAATTGTTACACTATCCGATGTACTATCCGTAGACTAAAGTTTTGTATCACGTTTCTAATTATCAAATTCACTATACACATTTTTTGCTATTTTTATTAACATTTTTTCATATTTCAACTTTCTAAATTCATGCTTTAAACGTCCAATTGAAATCGTTATACGATCCGAAAGTTCAAGTTCTGAATAATATTTTTATTTTTAAACAAACTTTTACACCTAGAAATTTCAAATTCATGCTTAAAATATGCCCGCAAAAGTGATTTTTTAGTGGAATTTTGTTCAAAAATGTTGGTTCTAGTGAAATATATTTTTCTCTGTGGATTCTAGATAGAAATCGACTCACAGAAATAAATGTAGACTAAATTATCTGCGAAACTACAATAAAAAAAACTCCTTTGTAACTCTAATATTACCTCAATTAAAGCCTTTTAAAATTGATACATTTCTATCGTACTCTATTCAACAAATAAAATAAATAAAATGAATATAATAATATATATATATATATATATATATATATATTTTATATATATATATTATATATATTCCTGCGCATTTGAGGTGCAAAATATTCAACACTGAAGTAAAGATGTATCAAATTTCCTGAAGAAGAAGGAATCAACTAATGGCAGCCTAGCTTTTAATAGCGATTCCCGTAGCAAGCTGTTAGATCGAATAAATATTTTGCGTAAAAAGATTCCCCCACCGAGTTTTTGATCAACAACTGAAATAATATTTCAAAAGACATATTACTGCACTTAAAAAGGCGTTTATGACAGGAAAATATAAGCAGAATATAAATATGTTCTTGTGATTAAAACTGGTTTATTATAACTGTGGAAGTATGGCAATAGAACAGACTTTCCATTAAAACAATTCAAGTATTAATGCTTACCTAGGCATCGGTGAGCCGATTTCAAGCGACATCAGTTGTTAAGTGGGGGTTGTAAGGTGCAACCGATGCAAATTAGGGTAGCCCAAAAAATATCAGGTTTGGAATTTGCGAAATGTTTATACACCATTGCATTCCTATGGAGAAAAAATAGCATATTTTTTCAAGTGCAACTTCTTGTCGCGCACCAAGGGAAAAATACGTTTAGATAGAGAGCGAAATGGATTTAGAGCTTGTCGGTCGCGTGTACATGCTTGGATGTAATGTAATGTCATATTCGTCAATCCGCGCGGCGGCCCCGTGCGACGCGTCTCGGGGATTGCCGAAGTTACAGTCGAGCGAACAGTGTGATCACGCGAACGGAAATAAGGTGGGGGAGGGATATTGGTCCCCAATTTCGTCACAGAAGTTTCACTTACCCCGCCTGATCCAAGCAAGCATCAAGTTTTTTAAAAAGAATTTTTAATTAATATTGAGAGGTAGTGCAAAGTGTTTTTAGTTTCTATGGGCTAATCACGGACTTAACATGGGAAAAAGACATTATTTTTCCATTTGTCTTTCTAACTACCCTGAAATTATAAAATATTGATGTCCACTTGCAACCTTTTTTACAAAATGTTGGAAATGATTTTCAAAAAAAGTTCACTAAAAAAACTTCATATTTGAAGCTTTGATATAACGTTGAATATTGCCATTTTAACACTATTCAGATGCCTATATCCATCATCTATATTATTTTTTCGTTTGAAATTTACACTTAACAAAAGTTTACTTCATCACGAACAGATACTGGAAAAATAGAAGAGATAGCTTCATAATAATTTCAAAAAATATCGTATTGAAAGTATAGCTATTTGAGTTTCTTCCTTAAGCTGCTTTTTACATTTTTTTTTAAAGAATGACGAACACCATAAGTACCTACTAAATTTTACTACTACGAGAAAAGAAATGGTTTTGGAAAAGGGTAGCCAGTATAAGCTCTTACGCTAATCCCAGGTAGGAGGCTAGTATAACCATCAGTCGTTTCACGATTTAGAGCACAAAGCTATTAGAGGATGTGTTTGTAGATTAATGTCCAGAAGAAAAACTTGGCAACAAGTGCTTGCCTTCCGATTTGAGACTACTAAACTTTGACAGCTTTGCTCCACCTCTAAAAGTTAGTTGAAAATTCTGAAAAAAACGTTGCTTTTTCCCCTATAGGAATGCACTGAGAAAAAAAATTCAGTAATCGCAAGAAAACCATTTTGTTCAGCAGTTTTTGTTGTCACTGCAAAATTTTGGTTGTCAGCACAAAATTAATTTCTTGGTCAAACAAAATATTTGGTTTTCAACACAAAATTATTTTGTTAAGCCTTATTTTGTTGTCCTGAAAGAAGTTTTGTTGAGCCAACTAAACTATTTAGTTAGACCAACAAAATATGCGACTACGCATGCGCACTCGTTCAGAGGGAATGCGTGCACGCATGTGCGAGTTCATTTCCATTATGGCGGATAATACCGGTGAAGTCGCGTGTTTGGTTATTTCGATACATGTTTAAAGACATTAAAGTGATACTTTTGTGATGTGAATAAGCATAGATAATGCAATGCGTCGAATTCTGGAGGAGTGGGATCTGCAGTGCTTGATCAACGCCTTCAAAAGTAAGCATCCAAATCTTAACCTAAAATGTATACGCAAACATCGTTTCTGATTTTATTTTTGTAAAACTTACATTATCCAGATAAACAGAGCTGAAGAAAAACTACATTTTTAAACAAAACGTGAAATAATTACTGAAAAAATTAGCACGAACAATTAGATTACAAATTTACGTGTTGAAGAAAAAGAAGGCGTTGAGCAAAATCCCGAAGGTGAGGGAGATTTTACCGGAAACCAAAGAAAGAGTTTAGAGAATTATCCTTCAGGAAATTCGAAAAATTCCTTCCAAGAAGGTAGGGCGGAAGTCAAATCCTTTAATACACAGTGGACTCCTAAATTTTCAAGTAGCAAGGAATTTCATGAGAGCCGATTTCCATAAATCACAGGTTTCAAAGTCTTTCCCCTATTCTCCTGCGTTTTTACATTTTTCAAATCCTCCTTTTTCCCTTATTCTCGAAAAACTTCCCCTTTTTCTCCTTCTCTCTTAAAATATACGATATTTTAAAATACAATTGTTCGTTTTACATCTAAAGAATTGTTCTATTCGAAACTCGAATATTTTACCGCGAGTAGTGAAAGTTTTTCTTTCAACTTACAGAATTATATTTTGTAATTAATTCAACTTTTTCACTTTCTCTTGAAATATACGATATTTTAAAATAAAATTGTTTGTTTTACATCTAAAAAATTGTTCTATTCAAAACTAGAATATGCCACCGCAAGTAGTAAAAGTTTTGTTTTAACTTACATAGTTATCTTTTATAATTATTTAAACTTTTTAAAATTTGACTAATTTCAAACTAAACTATTTACGATTTGAATAAAACTTTAAAGCTAAAATATTTCTTCACTGAATCTATACAAACTATCCATACAAACGAATTTGAAGGGATATGAAGGATAGAAAAATTCAAAGGATTTTAAAATTGTTTATGTTTTTATTATTAGAAAATAAAACGGTTTGCACCATAGAAATTTAATTTGAATTTCATAAAAGGAGTTATGTTAAAAGATTCCAAGGAATTTTAAGAGATATCGTTCAGAAATTTGGTAGCACTCTTAATTTTCATAAATTCGTCATTATGGATTTGTAAATAGTTTGTTTTAAAATTATAAAATATAAATCTTGAGAAAATATTCTTAGTTATGAGAAAAATTAAGAGTATATAAAAATGGTTTACTTAACAAATGTTATGTTTTCTCGGACTTTTTTATTGCACCGTGAATGGATTTTCAACGATCTAAGTATATCTAATTAGAAAAAAATCTTTGATGGCAGAAATCATTCAACATTATTTGAAAACTATACGATTGCATATAAAAAATTGTTTCTTCTTTTCTGAAAGTAAAAATAAAATTTTAATCTCTCCCCCATTTTTCCCATTTTTCCCCTTTTTCGTGAAGAAATTGCCTTATTTCCCCTTTTTGAGATCTTTTTATGCTCTGATCCCTGAAATTATCAAAGTAAAATTTAATAAGCAATGTTAAAAAGTCATTCATCGATTTACTTTGTAGGATCTATATGAAGAGACATCAGCTAGGACTTGCTGATATATTTCTCAACAACAGAGGATTGATTGAAGGTATCTCGTTTGGCTGATATGTAACATGAAATGTTAACAATGTTCTGGACTTCGCTGACTTTCAGGCACTTTTATCGAATTTGTATCGTGTTTTCTCCTGGATTGAAATAAAGGGTATAAAGTACCAATAAAATATTGTCATGAATAGCTCTGGCCTAATTTATGTTAACGGTCCGACACTTTGTAAAATCGAGGTAATTTTAATTGGCGAATAGAAAAATTCGGTATTTATTTCAAGGTGTTTGGATATGTAATCGTTTTCTTCGCATATAAATGCCTCTAAAGTAAAAACTGCAAATTCGTGGCTCTATTTGTCGTATGAAAATGTACGTTCAGTTATAACATCATGTATTATTTGGGATGTAAAAGGAAAATCGTTCGTCACTTGGGATTAATACGCCTATATACAATGTAACAATATCTTAATTTTGACATTCTGAATAATAAATAAGAATATTCCGATTATTAATTCTATATATTTAATAGTATTATTTTATACCTATAGTAATTCATCTGTAATTTATGGTATTTTTCATCAGTATGATGTGACAATTTTTTTTTCTCAAAACATGAATCAGTTTTTAAAAAAAACTGTTTTGTAGCAAATTCATTCACTAATTTATTTACTTGTAATTTGAACTGACTTTGTATATGACTTTCAACTATAAAATAGTTGCTTTTTATGACTGATTCAGTTTTTGAAAGTAGAAAAAGTATGTTTTTTACTAAAAAATGTTTAGCTACGTCGACAAAACTATTTTGTTAAGACAGTAAAACAATTTATTTAAGACAAATAATAGTTTGTTGACCTCACAAAAGTATTGTGTTAGTTTAACAAACAAATTTTGTTAAACCAAGAAAATATTGTATTTGGGTGACAAAATAATTTGGTTTATTAAACCAAAAAATGTGTTTATGCCAAAAAAGGTCTCAACACAAAAATTTGGTTGGCTCAATAGAATAGTTTTGTCGCTCTAAGAGCAACAAAATTATTTTATTGAGCCCACAAAATTATTTTGTTGAGCCAACAACATTTTGGTTTGTTCCAGCCAAACAGTTTTCTCAGTGCGCAATGTTGCATAAACCATTCGGAAATTCGAAACCTGTTGTTTCTTGAACACTACTTCAGTTTGGCTCGAATCTTCTAATTCTAATTTTGATGGAGTTTATGTCCCTTCTAGCTAGTAGTGGGTTTATATATTCCATGTTACTTTTAACGCAAAATAGATACATACAAGGTTCGTTGAATCACGGTTAATTACCATTAAATTTAGTGTGAATCAATTACAGTAAGAAAGACGTTCTCTTTTATTGGATGAAAGATAAGTTGGAAAATGGAAAATTTTCGGATTCTAGAAGTAAATTTTTCTTGTCTCTGAAGCAGCAATCTTTTGATAGCAATTGCTATTCCTTATTTTACTTCTGCACTCTGTGGACAGTCAATAGTAAAATGCTTTTAGACAGTTTACGTGTATAAGGTCACGTCCGTCTTTTATAAGAACAAAATAATCGTTATTGTTTTATTTGAAATAATAGAAAAGGGACCCTTTCATTTTTTGCTTAGTTTATTTTGCTTAGAGTCATTGTGGATTTAAACAAGAACATTTCGTTCAAAGTTGTAGTATGAAGGATTTCTGTAAATTTTTAGATCGATTCATTAAAAATTGGCAAAAATATCCATTTTGTAAGAAAGCACGCGACGTCGTTAACGATTGCATCGTGAGTAGATTCAAGCGCTTCTCAACCTTTGAATGTACGCTCATATAAAGGACTCGACTTTTTCTTAATCAGGCATTTAAAATCTGACCAAAAAATACTCAATTATTTGAATCCAAATTCAAGTCCTTTTTACTATAATTCGATCCTTAATACATTATTAACACAATCTAAGAAGAAGAAAGAAGTTCCTGATGTTGAAAAATCAGATTGTTTAGCTTTTTTAACTGAAACTTTTACCAAAATATATAATTATACAAATTTCACAAAAAAGTTGAATTTATTATGTATAATCTGTCAACAAAAAGGAGTATTTAATTTGAGTACTTAATTTGTTAGAACACACTGTACTCACTATCCTTTCATGGACTTTTCATCTGCTTGTTGAAAAGCTTGAGGGTTAATCCACGTATAATGATATGCATAGAGCGATTAATGCCTTTTTTAAAACTATATTTATCATCGTATCTGGAAATTATCTATGGGAACGAACAGCGTCACCTTCCAGAGGTGCGTCTTCCAGGGCAAAATCATAAGCCCTCTCCTCTTTTGCATCACACTTCTTCCACTATCTCTCGCACTACGCAATTCTCCTGGGTACCTCTGCGGGTTCAGAGTACTTTAAGTGTCGCCGAGGGGTACACAAGAGAGCTTGGTATGGAATTTGGATTGGACAAGTATTAAAATTTTCATCTGTAGCGAGAAGGAATTACTGCCGTTCCCAAGGTCCCTGTTTTTGTCGACAGAAGTGCTATACGTGACTCTCTCTCCGATGCAGACAGAAACGTCTTATTTGACAGATTTGGGCTTCCGTACTGTCAGCGAGGAGCAATGTATCTACAACGAAGATGATTGCCGTCTTGGTACAACTTCATTCATATAGAGTAGTTCTATAGACGATGAACAACTTCAGATCCCTCAAAATCTGGTGACGAAAAATAATGCACATGAATAAAAACTTGCACATAAGCCCTCCGTCCCGCGACCTTACATCTCATGACGTCAAGGTGTTTGCGGAATGCTGATTTTCGTACGCCTTCACAACAGAATCATTCTGGATGCAGCTCATAGAGTTGCCAATGGACGAAACCCTCTTCTTGGAATGGTCAGGTAGCAGGAAGAAGTAAGCACCTGAGCGTTTCCATAAGAAGCAGCGGTGAAGGCTGCTGAAACACTTGACCTTGACTTCAATGTCAGGGGTGAGCAAAATGCATCAGATATCATCCATCTCGAGTGCTCACTTAGTTGATATCGTTTGAGCTACCGTTTGATTCCCCCAAATCATCCGGACTGAAGTCGGGCACGGAGGGTTTCATTTTAGCGTGTCAAGACTTTGTTATTTCCACTTTAGCATAACTTGGCCACATTTGAGCCAAGACATCCTTGATGATAGTTGCACAGCGCGTCATGCACATCCTGAACACCAATAGCGGCACTAAGAGCCCTTTATTACCACCTCTGCCACTCTTGCAGCATTAGCCCCGATACTATTCCGTCCAACGCTCTCATGAAAATAGAGTCAATTGTCGAAATTAGAAGTGCCGAATATAACGAAACTATATATATAGATAGATAAACGTTTATTTTTCAGCCTGCTGGCCTTAAAAAATTGACTTGCATACCCTTCCATTTTTTTACAGAATTTTCTCAAAACTAACCCTTAAAAACTAACATCCATCTATTCCTTATCCCTAAGACCGTACGCTCTTATCGCCTTGCCTTCCTCGCTCCGCGTCGCCTCGCTCGCATGTCCCTACCTTCTGACATTGCATCGCTTGCCAACCTCTGTTTTCGGGACTAATATCTACTACTTATTCATTATTTACAATATTTACAGCGCAATGATATGCACTTTCTGTCCTATTTACAATCTTTGCTGCTCCATTCCTCTTCCTCCTTCTTTCTCTCTTCTTCTCCATCTTACCCAACTCTCCCTTCACCCATGCTACTGCCCTTTTTCCCCCCTTTTCATGCATCAACACCTCCATGCTTATCTCACTCCTTTCCACGTCTACGCACTCCTCCAACCAGTGCTCTACTCTTGGTTTCTCTTCCCACACAGTTCACACATCCCCTTCTCCCGAGAGAGCCAGAACCTATTGAAACCCTCCATGCACCCACACCTCATCCTCACTATAAGCTCCTGACTTCCCTTCTCTCCTTTCACACATACATATTTTGCACTTGCCCTTGACATAATCCACACATAGTTCCTGTGAAACCTTGACTCTCTTATTCTCTCTTCCCCTTCTGTCTTCTCTCTCTCCATGCCATTTTTCTCAACCAACTCATATATCTTCCTCCCTTCCTCGTGCATCCTTCTCACTTCATCCATCTGCAGTCCAATCGTTCTAAGGTACCTTCCCCTCTCAACCTCCATCTTCCCACCTCCTCTACTGTTCTCCTCCTCCCACCAACACTCCCTAACCAGCCTACTTCCCCACTCTTCCAAAAATTTCTCCTCATATTTACACGCCCGGCTCCCCGCTAGAATCCGTTCACTCGTTCTCCCCGTCACCCTCCTAAAAATATGATTAGGCGTGTTTCTTGCCAAGCCCAGTGTCCTCTTTACATACCTCTCCTACGAATAACTTTTTTCCCAACCCCCACACCTGCCTCATCACATTTGCCCTCCTCACTCTCTCTTTTATGTGACCATCCACTCCCCCATTCCTCCGAAACACGAAGACTAGGTACACAAACTCTTTCACCTCCTGCACCTCCTTTTCCTTCTACTTCCACTCCCCTCCCTTGCCCCTTCCCCCCAGCTTAGTTTCCATATCCGCAATTAAAATCGCAAAAAGCGTTGGGCTAAGTGGACACTCTTGCCTTAAACCCCTGTCCATCCAGAATCCCTCTGAAATCCCCTCGCCTCCTCTTACCTTGTCTTTGGTCTCTTCATATATCTTCCTTACCTTCTCAATCAGGCTTCTCGCCACTCCCCTATGATCTATCGCCTCCCACAACCTCCCTCTATCCACCGAACGAAACGCGCCTCTGAGGTCCGCAACAAAACGCGTACACTCTCGTCCCCTTCTTCGCTAATTCTCTATCCACCACATGCTGCAGAACGTAGATATTGTCGATAGTAATCCTACCGGCCCTAAAGCCCGCCTGCGTCTCCGGCAATATTCCTCTCCCCACGACATCCTTCCGCAGTCTCTCTGCCACCACCATCGCGTATACTTCATACACCGTATTCATTAGCGTAATCCCTCTATAATTTTTCTGTCTATCCCTCTCTCCTTTCTTATACAGTGGCACTATTAACCCTTCTCTCCACTCTCCTGGGAATCCCATGCCCCTTCATACCTTCTTCACTACATCCTTCAGCACCTCCCTTACCTCTTGTGTACTAAACAGCCATGCATCGTTCTCCACCTCATCCAGCCCTGCTGCTTTTGACCTTTTCAGCTTCCTTATCTGCTTCTCTATCTCCTCGTCATTCAACTCCTCCATCTCTGCCTTCCCCGTTCTGCTACTCCCCCCATCCCTCTTCATTGAATCTAAGCCCTGCAATGATTCTTTAAAAAACTCCCTCCACTCCTCAATCCCTAAATTCTCTCTAACCCCCACCCTATGCTTCCTAAACCTATTCATTATCTTCCAGACGTCCCCCTCTGTCTAAACATTCCCTAACTCCTCTTCCAGATCTTTCTCCTTTTCCTGTTCTTTCTTCTTACACATCAACCTAAACCCCTTCCGAATTTCCACGTACTCCTCCCTTTTCGCATTACCCTCTTTCCACTTCTTGTACTTCCCTTTCACCTTCCTTTCCATCCTTTTACATTCCCTATCCCACCACGGCTTCCTCATTCCTTTCTTCTTCTTTCTAAACACCTTCTTTTCCACACACCCTTTCACCTTCTCTTTCAGACCCTGTCATAACTCTTCCACCGACTCCCCTTTGAAGCATACATTTCCTAGCTGCTCCTGATACTTCTCTATCGCCTCCCTCATACAGGCCACCCTCTCCCCTATCGAACATTCTTGCTCGCCTGGTGTTCCGCCACCCTCCCCTCTTATCCACAGACTTAATGACTGATGGTTTAATTCCACCCTCCCGTCTACTGCGAATTTTTCCTTCTCCTTCCATCCTTGCATATTCATGACCACATAGTCTATCACCGATACCCCCACCTTACTTACATATATGTATTATCCCTCTTCGTCCCCAGTTGCGATATCATTCGCCACCGTTCAGCCTCTATCCTCCATCCAGCCCCTTAGAATCTCCCCATCCTTATTCATTATCTTATCCTTCGATTTCCTTCCGAAACTCTCCCCTTCCCTATGAAGGCCCCCTCACCTCCTCATCCTCGAATTAAAATCCCCACTCAGTATCACCATACCCTCCTCTCTCTCGCCAAGAAAGTCTTCCACCCTTTCTTGAATTCTTTCCATCCTATCCTTATTGTACACTGGCATAAACTGACACGCTACCTCTCCTATTTTTACTTTCCTCATTTGCACTCCCTCCCTCTCTTCCTCGCCATGAACTTCTTCCTCTAATCCATCTCTAACCCCCGTTATAATTTCCACACTAGCCCTTTCTTTCTTCTTCGCTCTGACCGCCTCCTATGTTTCAGTACAGCACCTTCACTCCCTCATCCTTTATCCTACTCTTATTTTGCAGTACTCTCTTTCTTCCTCGCTGTTTAGCTTCAACCGTTTTACCACAATATTATTCCTCCTGTCTGCCTTCTCATTTCTCTCCATTCTCAACTCCATTGCTTTTAACCTTTCCGTATCCGCCCTCTCTTCCTTTTCACTTCTATGCTCTCCCACTTTCTCTTCTATCATACTTTCTACCCTCTCCCAAATACCTGTAATCTCGCTCCCCCCACCTCCGTCGCCTACTTCCATTTCCGTCCTGTCCTCCATCTTCTCAAGCCTTTTTTCCGTCATTTCCTTCCACACCCTAATTTCCTCTTCCATCTGCTTTATTTTAACTTCCTTTTCTCTCCTTTCCCTCTCTGAGCTAATCGTCCTGATCATCGGAGCTTTCGGAGGTGCCAAGTTTGCACGGCTTCATAGGCTGAAAAGCATCCCTGCGTGTCAACGAAATGCCGAGATTGCAGGATCGTCGCGTCCCATTCAGACCTAAGCAGTCTGTAACCAGTTATCTCACGGTCGTGGGACGTGGTTACAGCTGAAACGTTTCTGCAATATTATCGGGAGTAGGTGTCATTATCTGAAATGGCACCCGCTCCCGGTGAAATACAAAGGTGTACTGCGTCAGGTCAAATTCACAGTAGTCATATTCATAAGTGAGGCAGAGAGACTTTTATGCGCCGTCTACCTGAACTTTACTCGCACCCATCCTTTTCTATGACTACTACGAAGTTGACCTTACGGTATATATTACAGTAGCACATATGATAAATTCCATACTTCAAACATACAATCAGAAATTTATATGATATTCTGAGCTGAAACAGAAATATTAGAAGTGTCACGTCCAGCGACTAATACTATAATGAGAAGTTGTAGGCCCCAGACGGTACGATCATGGTTCCCTAAAGCAACCAATCCCGACGCAACTGAAACTTTTACGTCATCCACATCTGCTCCTTCTGTCCTAGAAGGTACGCAAGAGCGGGAAATTCACGCAAGATAACATCGTGCAACACTTTTCCTTGGAGTCAGGCCTCTAGCCGCGGATGACCTTACGTGGCAGATGGGACAGTTGGAGATAAAGATTTCACGTCTGCATACTATTTTAGAGCTACCAATCTTTGTAGAATGTAATGAGGAACAGTGTTGACGGACCAGATGAAGTGATCCCAAAAGAACAGCCTTTTGCATCCGGTTCGCGATGGAATGAGCCTGACGCTGGCAAGCTGGAATCTTGTTGAGTTGGCTAAGAAATGAAGCTTTCATACCTCCAAGACAGTCTATGATGAGAACCACAAGATGGAATTTGTAGCCTTGGTACAGCCTGCTCAGCTCGAAAAGAAGTGCTTGATATTTTGCCCGTTTTTCTTCCTCCCTTTCCGTGATATTACCATCGGCTGGTGCCTGAAATTCAATCACGTAAACAATCTTGGTCATCAGATCGAGGAGGACAATATCAGGCTTCGTAGCACTGATACATTGAGTGGTGGGAAATGAGAAATTCCAGTGGATCTTACACTGATCATTCTTCACAATGGACTCGAGTTCCCCCTGAGCGTACAACAAGACGGACAATAGATCAACACCATGGAAGTGCCCAAGATGGTAGCATAACACTTTAGGAGATGCATTGTGTCTCTCTACGTACCCGTAGCGTGCATATTTTGAGCATAAACAGAGAGCATGTCCAAGTGCTTCTGGCTCTTCCTTGCACGCTTGGCAGGTGGTATCGCCTACAGGTACATTCATTATGTACTCACGATGAACTAAGGTGTCTATTACGCCGTCTTGACATTCAAAAAGAAATTCCTGAGTCTCCGATCTCAATCCAGCAGACTTGAGAAACATGTTAGGCAGACCCATCAAGAGCTCTTCTCTACGTATAATGCGGTAGAATTTACCATGAAGGGGCTTGTCAGCTTCTTCTCTCAGTAGGAGCGAAGTGTAGTGTCGCTGAAATCAAATGGGAGGCCAAGCTCCTCTGCGGCCCTATCTGCGACACGGTATAGAAACGCCGCAGCATTTATGACTTCATGTTGCTGTACGAGTAGCATAAGAGAATTTGTGCTATTTAAAACTGAGCAGGCTGAAGTCAGAACCGTTCTTCGATGAAGAAACTCTAAGCTTAGCAAGCCTCTACCTCCTTCATCTCGAGGGAGGAATATTCGAGATACGGATGATCTAGGATGATGACTTCGATGGATTATCCTCATCTGGCGTGTGCTTCTGTTGAGTTGCTTCAGCTCATTGACATTCCATTTCGCTGCAATAAATGTGTATAGCCTGGATCTTATTCTTTCCAGATAATTCGGAAGCCCAAATTTTTCTGAGAATTTGGAGATATCTTTTTCCAACGGCCGTTTTTAACACACGCTCATTTTGGGTTTCTGCTTGCGGTATTATTATTATTATTTAAAAAATAATAAAACTCAGTTTGCTCTCAGCCTTAAGATGATTATAGCCCAATATGTCGAAGGCATCTTTGTTAAGTATGAGAGTTTTTCAATAGTCTGTATTGGAATGTCCCTGTATATATCATCTGTCACGGACGCATTTTTGTAATGCAATCAAGTGATCTGATAAGAGCAGTATGCCTTATTTGACATATTGGGCAAAGCTTGGTTTTTTTCACCCCACCACATACGGTGGGATCAGATCGACCAGAAGCTCGGTAAAAGTAAATTGAAAAATGTTCAGTGGTACTGGCTCAGGGATCAAACGCCGGATCTCTAGCGTGAAGTCCGCCCGCCTAACCGCCTGAGCTATCGAGGCTCTATATAAATATATATATACCCTACTGAAAATTTGCACGCGCTTTGGCGCTCACAGATTCGGTCAAATACGGCACGACCGCAGATTTCCAGTAGGTTATTCAGGCTATCTCTGTCAATAACACAAGAAATGAGAATGCTTATTTTTCTCTCAGGTTTGAGAGGGTTGGGGACGCCCGTGGGAATTTCGAGTTTGAAAAAAATTTCCGTCAATAAAGTCATCATCAGGGGATAGTCGGCCTGGGTCAGGCATTGTCTGGAAACCAGTACCTTTGCGGCAGGGGGTGGTTTGTCAAGCAGACAGGTTTTGGCCTCGCGCGGTCTTCCCATTGTTTGTAAGTAGACACAGCGGAAAAAAATCAAAATTTTGTAAATAATAACTAATTAATTTTTAATAGACTGTATTAGCCTCGTTTTAACATAATGGTCAACAATAGTTTTTGATATAATAACCGCACGAAGTCGAAACAAAGTTTTAAATGTCGGAAATACTCTATTTGACAATTCTTCTAATCGAAATATTTAGTTGGGAAAGTTTCAAAATATGCTTGATATCCAGTGAAAATTTGGATAAATATTCCTCCCACCTTATTTATTTGCGATCCAGGCATAACGCATACGTTATGATTGTTAATAATACTTTCAGAGAAAATATATGCGAGATTTCGAAACAAATTTATTTAAGACTAGCTCTTAGGCAGACGGAACCCGCAGGGGACGAACACTGAGCCAGGATAAACAACAACAATGTTATTCTATCATTCTTAAAATAAAAAGTATACTTATTTATTGAATTCAAAATTTGTGGATTAGCAATACGGCAAAGACCTGATAATTCAATTTAAATGAAATTATTCTATTCTTAAATAATAGGTTAAAACTTTAATTTTTTTTTATTGAAATGGAGCGAAGAGAGAGAAAAAGGCCGAGAAGAGGAAGAAGTACCATAAACCTGAATCTTCTCTGCTTCTTCTGATAATAATTAATCCAACGATTTATTAACGATCCAGTGATTCTACTATTCAGTAGTGATCCAGTGGTTAAATAAATTTTTGCAATAATCCAATCCAATTTCCAAGACTCCGAACACTCAGATGGTAACACGTTTTCTGCCTGTTCCCGCTCTCTACAGAATCCGCCGCGCCGCCTGGTTTCACCGCAGCCGAACCTCGTAGTACTCCTGCGATAAGAGATATACCTCACCGAGCAAGTAGTGAAAACATCGTAATGCTCGGTTGTTGAAAGATAGAGTTCATCGAGCAAGTGGCTTGAGTACTGTTGAGTTATCATTGGAAATAGAAGAATGTTGACAAATCGAGTTAACAATCATAATGAAATGGTAAATTTATATCTGTTGTTATGTCTGGGAAGACAGACTAAAGCATCGGTGAATAGATGGAAACCGAGCGAGAGATTCAGTTGAACAGGACTCTTCTTTACCTCTGTCTCTCTCTTTCTCTCTCTCTCCATCTCACTCCTGTCTTATGAGATACAATTTAAAAATAATTTGTTCATAAAAATATAAGCCCTATCGCATGTCAAAAGAAATTATAACAAAAGAAAATAGAGATTGATAAATAATTAACAGAATAAATTTTCAAAATGACATCAATTGAAGAAACATAATACAACTTAACATAAGTGTACATACTGGAGAAGTGAGCAACATACAATAAAAAAAGGTGAGAACAACGTGTGGCCAAGTTAGAGATCGGATCAAAGTAAGAGTTTTGTTTTACTTGGTGGAACAAATTCGTCACATTATAAAGCCCTTCTCAGACAGGTAATACGCTGAGTCAGCTTCACCGGATACCTGCAATCCAATCTCGACCAAACCGCTGCTCTTCAATATTTACGAGATCAATTCAGCTTGTCGGAGTGAACTTAAAAATCAATTAGCGGCCCAAACTAGTCGGTCCAACCAAAGGAGAAGGACAACAACTTCCAAAACTTTCGCTCCCTGGATTACTCGGGGACTAGGTTACCGCAAGCGGAAAATCTCGATCCGTGGACCGGTCGAATTCAAATCCTCTTTTAATACCACATGGGGTATTGGGTTTCGATGTTTAGGACGTTCGGCTCGGCCAATTGGGACCACCCCTCCCTTCAAAAACCTTCAGGGTAGCCTTTCTAGTTAGTGGGAGAGAAGAATTAATCGGCCGGGTGGATCCCTCCCCTAGCCCAAAACCACTTGGAGTAGTGAGTTTTCTGGGTTGGGACGGATCCGCCGGACGAACATTTCCCCTTTCCTTTCGCAGGACCTCAAGAAGGACCGGGTCCATGGGCGACGAGGACCGATCTCCAGGACGCCTCAACCCCTTACCACATCCAGGATCACTCGGGGAAAGGGACTTCACAAGAGAGGATGGCGAGTTAATCGGATGAACAAACCCTCTTCCCCTTTCAATACCACTTGGGATAGTGGGTTTCCATGGAGGGGAGGAGCCAGCCGGTCTCAAAGAACTTGCCTTATCACTGGTACCGCTTAGTTTAGTGGGTTCATCCGTTAGCTTTATAAAACCCCTTCCCCACCTGATCGTAGAGGTGGCAGGTTCGGACGGCGACCAGAGATCAATCAGGTACCCTGACGCGCTTATGGCTTGGTTAGACTTCTCTCTAATTCTACTGACCCTCTTGATGATAGGGGAGGCTTCCCCTTCTTCTTCACCTTGACCACTTTCACCTTTGGTATCGCCCCGGTTTACTCTTGCCTCCCGCAATGGGGAACGTTTGTTTCTTTAGGGACGTAGGACCTACGTGCGACGTAAGTCCTCTTGGGAGGTCTTCCTCGTATTTTTGGGCCCGTTCCTAACATTGGCTGCTCGTCGATAGGTCACAAACGTTTCCTGTGGCTCCGGACGACTTGGCTACCACCAGTATTCGAGTGGTCTGAGTTCGGGAGTCCCCTGGTCTTTCACTTTTTGTGGCTCCATCAGCCTGGTTCCCGTGAGTTCCCAGATCATTGGTCTGACCCTGGGGCTTCGATGGGATGCTCTCCGTTCACATTTCTTCAGGACGTTCACCGACGACTCCCTAAACCTTGGGGCACACTTTTTCATTTCCACTGACAGGAGAAATTGGACTGTTAATCGCGGATTCATGGATGGACCAGTGATATTTCAAATCTTCAACATGAACCTTTTATTTGTTTCCTGTCGTACCCTTTATTGCGTAAACAACCGGAGAGTGTGATTCTAGGACCTCAAACGGACTATCCTACTTTGGAGCCAATTTCTTCATAAAGAAATCTGGCGTGGAAGGGAAAACATATGTTTTACGCTAGACGATGTCCCCCACTTTATAACGGATATCTCATCTCCTACAATCATAATATTTCGCCTAAAGATCTGACACTATATCTAAGTGATGGTCAACTAAATCTCGCAATGCACGTAGTCTTCTAGTTCTATCTTCCAACTCTTCTGAGGCTAACGGTATAAATTAAATTCTTTTTCAAAATTCAAGAGCGCTGGCGACATACAAGTTAAACTATGTATAGCAGTATTGTAAGCAAATCGAAAATCTGGGAGATATTCATCCCAATCTCGGTGATCGATTCCGACAAAGGAAGCCATCATGGTTTTCACCACTCTTTTCATCCGTTTTTCCTACAACCATCCACGGTTGTTCTATCACGGGGTTTCCCATGAATCCTACTGGACTGACGAGCTCGACCTTGAGTTTTTGGCAAGTAGAACAGGATCGAACATAAGTAGCCACATCTCTGAACATGCCCGGCTAGCAGTATAAGAGAGTCGTTCGGGCATGCGTCTTTTCCACTCTGAGATGACCAGGAGTAGCCGCAAAATAAGCCTCCTGCAAAGCTTCGCTCCTCATCTCTGTAGGCAAAACTATTCTCCAGGCCTCGAGGTCCGGCAGAATGGTACCAGAGAAGGTATTCGGCCGGTGACAATACAAATGGCCACCACTCACCTTCTAGTCTGGAAAATGTGAAGGCATTTCTTGGACATTCTTCATCCGCCTGAGATACTCGGGGTCGTCTGTCTAAGCGATAGCATTGACTGCTTCAACCTCGCTCCTATACATACGAGACAGAGCATCCGGTACGTGATGTAAGGCACCTTTCCTATGCTTGATGGTAATCTGATCTCCGAGGAATTCCGTAACCCACCTTCCTGGTCTACCAGTTGGTTCCTTCAAGTTGGAAAATCCACTGAGGCTACTGTGGTCACTCATTACTTCGAAGGGCTCGAAGGGACTCGAAGGAATCAAAACGGCCCCTAATCTACTACTAGTTGCATCAGTCTGCAAAGTGAAAGGTAGGCTAAAATCTGGTATTGCCGACGTGGGAGCTAAATTTAAAGCTAATTTTAACTTTCGAGATGAATTTTGCTGCTCCTTGCTGCAAACAAATCTACGGCTTTTCTTCAACAGGCAGAATAATGGTTCGGCTATAGTAGCAAAATCCTTATTGAAACTTTGGTACCAAGAAATAATTCCCACAAAGACGCCTCAGTTTTTTCAAAGTGTTTGGAACCGGGTGATTAGTCACTGTTTCCACATTCTCCGGATCAGTGTCAAAGCCTAACTGGTTAACAATATACCACAGATACTTTACCTCTTTCCAACAGATTATCATGAGGCCAGCACTGACTATCCCGTCCAGGACCCTTTCTAACCAAACCATTTGCTCTTCGAAAGTCTCGGTAACTACGATGATATCATCGAGAAAAGCGAAGACATGATGTTCGAACTCAGGCGTTATGAATCGTTCCAACATTCGTTGAAAGGTGGCCGGGGAGTCGACAGACTGAACGGCATTCTTGTATATTGATGTAAACCCTTTTCTGGAACTGCAAACGCGGCGCACTCCTTACTTTCAGCCGACAACGGAATTTGATGAAAATCCTGACTGAGATCGATTTTATATATATATATATATATATATATATATATATATATATTGGGCTGAACGAAGTTTATTTAGGATATCGCTTATATTTCTCCTGGGATAAGCATCCTTTTCGCAACCTCATTCAACCTTCTAAAATCAATGGATGATCTGAACTCATTATCAGACTTTTTAGCCATCATGACTGTGTTGCACCACCCACTATCCGAGCGTACGATCGATCCTTTCCATGTTTTCAGCAGAACTTCTAAAAGCTTGTAATACCTTGGCAGAGTATCTTCGATAATTCTGCTCAATTGGAGGATGTCCGTGCACGTCGATCACATGTGAAGCTAAATGAGCATCTGGCAGTTTCTCTGGCGTAAGAAGAATCTACCTGTCTAGGAGCTTCTCTAAAACTTCCAACTAACCCGGCAATAACTCCCCGAAGCCTTCGCACTTCATCGAGGACTTAAATCTCTCTATATTAGCACAATTGCAACACAGCAAAGGATTTAAACTTACTTGCACACTTTTACTACTTTCAGATGGCAATCTATTAAAAAATACCATTTTAGTATCACTATTCTGTGGCGGAGTGTTCTCTAATCTTAAAAAAACTAGTGTCCTTATCTTGTGCCTAAAATCGATTCTGCCCTAATACATCTTCTGGCTTTACCTCTTCCAAACCTGAACTAATCTTATTTATTTCGTACGAATGCCAGAATCCGTCTTTGATCCTCAAAATTCTTCTCTCCGAAGACAAAAACTTCGAAAAATCTCTGCAAAGTCATGACCTAGCATGACTTCACGGTCGAAAGTTGGAGCGACACGAATTGGTATTCGATGTTACCTGGCGCCAGACGCCTGTGGAGATGCCACTGGAGAAAATTCAATAAGTTACTTTCATATTTATTTGAGACTAGCTCCGAAGGAGAGGGATTCCGTACCGGATGAACACTGAGCAAGGATGAACAACAACAAAATTAATCTATCATTTTTTAAATCAAGAGAATATTTATTTGTTAAATTCGAAATTTGTGGATTAGCAATAGGGCGGAGACATAATAATTTAATTTGAGTGAAATTATTCTATTCTTTGATATTAGATTAAAACTTCACATTTTTTTATTGAAATGGGGCGAAGAGAGAGAAAAAAGCCGAGAAGAGAAAGAAGTACCACCAGCCAGGTTGCGGATCAATCTCTCCAGCGATCACCCCCAGTGAAGAGCCTCACAAAATTGTTATGTGTAGTTCCTCACTTGGTCCCATTAGTATCAAAGATCTTTATTTCAGGCGTCCTTCACTCCATTGTCACTCTGTTCGTAAACTTTTTTTCGCCTCACTTATCTGTCCTGGCATGCTACTTTAGCTTCCTTCAGGTTCATGCATTTTTTCATGAAAGCTCTCATTTTTCTATGGCTTCTTATGTCTCTTCGGACACTTATTTGGTCAGTCATTTCTCTTTTATTCTTTCAAGATGTCCGAACCAAATTAACTGATTTCTTCCCATATGTCGACTATCGTCTCTCCTGTACCACATTCTTTGAGGATTATCTCGTTATGAGCTTTGTCCATAAGTCTAGTCCCGCATATTGTGCACAGAGGTTTCATGCCATTCACGTTGATTTCACTCCTGTCATTTACTTAACAGAAGTATTTCAGCTGATTTCAGCAAATATGTTC
This sequence comes from Andricus quercusramuli, assembly GCA_932178445.1. Taxonomy (NCBI): domain Eukaryota; kingdom Metazoa; phylum Arthropoda; class Insecta; order Hymenoptera; family Cynipidae; genus Andricus; species Andricus quercusramuli. Next base: position 48,465 of record CAKNXH010056631.1, read on the forward strand.
GGTCTTACGGTCA
>CAKNXH010056631.1:53477-97134 GCA_932178445.1 Andricus quercusramuli
CGGCTTCCAACGTCAGGATACAGATACAGAAAGAGAGCTAGGTAAGTGGTGGAAAAAGGGTTAAACAACCACCGCAGGTTCTCACTGAGAGAAACTGCCATCTCAAAAGTGACATTGGCTCCCAGTAGAACCACGATAAATCACACTTATGGCCACGTCACACCACCGTGAGATGGGTGGTCACAGGGTACGATGAAATCACAACGACAGGCCGGCGAAACCCTCGTGTGTCTTGAGGACGCGAAGGGTCCCAAGGATGACAGCTTTCTGCATCCATCTCGCACGTACATTGGCATATTTTTGGCACGCGGGTATGGCTTTAAGGTTAAGAACCAGTGATAGTTTCGCACCTCCGAGAGCACCTACCGCAAGCACAATTACTTGTTCCGAATATTTTGGGGACAGTAGTTGCAGCTCTCTCTGAAGGTCTTGATATCTCTTCTCCTTTTCTTTCTTGACCAGGACTGTTTTTCTACATTTCTGTTAAAGTTTCCGTGCATTCTCTTGTCGAGTAGCTGTTGGTAAAATTTTTCAATCTCTGCTTCCTTTACTTCGGCTTGTAGAAGTGAAGCATCTTTTTGGAGTAATGCACTTTCCTCACTTCTGATGTTAAAATTCAGGCCAAGGGTCTCGACCCCTTGCTCCGCGGCTTTGTGAAGAAACGCTCCTTTGTCAACCACCTGGTGGTTCCTGACCATTTTTAGGAGAGGATGTCTGCTTTTCGCAACGATGTAAGCTGTACTTAGAACAATTTGGTTATGAAGACACTGGAGATTAGTGTCGCCACAGAGGCATCCAGAATAATTTCATAGTGCCAAAGATAAAGGCAGAAGTGTGATGAAAAAAAAAGCAAAGGGCTCATGGTATCACCCTGAAAGACGCCTGAAAGACCTCCAAGCTTTCCAACGGACAGATGATAAGTCCATGAGAGATTAAATCAAAAGCTTTCTGGCAGTCAATCCAGGTCATTGACAGAACGCGCTGATGGGCTGCAGCGTCTTTACAGACAAACCTGTCAATGAGAAGGTTCTCTTGACAGCCTGCTACTTTCGAGCCACGTTGTTCGTAAATCTCTCGCTACACAGGCTCAATTCGTCGAACAATCATGTTGTTTAGTGAGCTGTAAAGATCTTATACAATATGTTCAAACAAGTTACTGGCCTGTTATTCTCTAGGTTGGAGAAGTTGCCTCTTTTCGGCAGGAGTATAGTGCGTCATAACACCAGCTACTGCAGAATGGGCGTTCCCGACTTTATATTTGAGGTTGTCGCAAAACTCCTTGAAGCGGATGATATTGTCAGTATCTTCTTTCAACTTTAGTTTTTTTGTTATCTTGTATACCTCTTTCCAAAAAGTCTCTACCTCCTTGGGCTTGGGTAGATTTTTCACAGAAACAGGGAGATAGCTGAAGAAATGCGATTGGTCAGCGAGAAACTGTTGATTCTTTCTGATAAATCTCTCCCTCTCCTGTGTTCTCCTCCTTGCGTCAGATAACAGCCCTATTTTGTCAACAACATGCTGCTTGATTGTCAGCAACTTTGACTTGTTCAGTGTGTGATTCAAGATCCTTAGTTCTTGAGTAAACTTTCGAACCCTTTCCGCGAACGGTCTATCAGATGTTATGTAGTCAATCACACATTGAACACGGGACGCATTCTTTCTTGCCCATCCCATCTTCTTGTTCAGTTTATGCAAGCGTATTTTGATCTTTTGATCCATCGTCCATCTCAGTCGTTGATTTGCATCAGCCAAAGCTTTCGCAGCACCATAAACTGAGCATTTGATGATCCAGAGGTCGGAACATATCTTCCGTTCGCACATCGCGTTGAAAGTTTCGAAAAATCGTCAAAAATTGAACACGTTATCGGTTTTTTCTAGTAATCGAATTTCGTTCAAAATCAGTATGTGACCTCTTCTAAGTATCCTTTGACTAAAAAGACATTCCCCTTCTCATCCCACCTCCTGTAAGGGTGGGGGAGGAGCAAATATCGTAAGAAGAAGCTATTTTATGGTCGTTATTTTCCTTGTGTGAAGTGTGTTGGTGCGATCGGCTAAGGCGTTAAAAGAGTTAAAATATATCATATTTAGAACAGTATTACGTAAGTATACATCAGCCGCAATATGATGGGAGGGGAGGGGGTGGTGAGCCTCAGCGAGGGTTGACTAATGGCCAATCTGGGTGGGCGGCAGCCGGTTCTAGGAATTCGCCTTACCGCTACGCGCAACGTGCCAAGCAGACAAGTTAGACAAAACAAGATTAGAGAAGGGGTTTGATGAACAATGACTTTTTGCTACACTGCCAGCATATTAGATATGCTTCAGCCCTGGCTTTGGCCAGTCCAAAACAGGATGTCAGCTTCTCTGCAGTAGCTAATCTCGTTGCTGATGATATAGAGTCCATTTACAATAAGGCATCTTTGCCAAAGGTCTCTCGCACGAGAATTATACATCTTATCAAAACTCTTCATCATAAGTATTACTACATCCGTAACAAGATAAACAGGGACAAAAAATACCTGAAAACACAAAAAGAGTACACACAATACATTTTTGACTGTGAATAAAAAATTTTATTGCGATCAGGGTGACGAGTAGCAACTTTTCCGCGCTATTACGATTCGATTCGGAAACTTTCGTGTAATTCGGCTCACCCTAATGACTATTCTCCACGGACGTCCGTGGACAAAGTGACTGTTGAACTACTGATGCCAACTCGATAAGCTTTCAACAGTACAAGGTATACTGTTAATGTAAATGCCTGTAAATCAGCACTGACCTGCCAAAATATTTTATTATACTGGCAAAGTGCAATCTTAGATTGCCGAATATACCGTATTCAGTATACGCTATAGAAAGTGCAGGCTCTGTGGGTATAGAGAGGCTTTCTGGGTATATTGGTCCTCACAAAAGCAGGAAACAGTCGATCTTCTTCAATGTGTACTTACTTATCTTAGCCCAGGACATCGCAATGCCTTTGAATAAGAATATTGTCTGCTAGAGTTAGAAGTCTAGCAAAAAGTAAAAATTCATTGACGCTGTAGTCATCCACGAAATTTGCAATTAATTCTGATTTCTGAGTCGCAGAATCTTTTCCCGGTAAAATATATCCTTTCACGAAGAATTGTAGACGACAGGTATTTCTGAGAATGAATGAAGAGATGCGACAAGAATTAAAAGATTGAAATTTTCTCTTTTCCAAGGCGCGGGCAGCACATAAACTGTTATGGTATACGAGGTGTGTTCAAAAAGTAAGGTATTTTTTCAAATTTCACGGGCTACGTACAGTCGATCTTAAATTTTTTTTATGTTATATTGTTACACTTGTCCCGAACTTATTTTCACAGTTTCGAGTGTATAGCGTTTTTAGTTTGTTTGTGAGATGCGTAAGGGTTAGAAGTGTTTGGTGTGATCTTCGATTTTCTGCTGTCGAAAAAAAAAATGGATCAGAGAACTTGCATAAAATTTGGTGTAAAAATGGAATTAAGTGCTCCAAAATACTTGAAATGTTGACAGTGGCATACGGTGAGTCTACATTGAGCAAAAAAAAATGTTTATAATTGGTACAAGCTCTTCCAAGAAGGCCGAGAAGACATCAATGACGAATCTCGCTCTGGACGGCCCAGCACGTCAATAAATTATGAATGCGTTGAAGAAGTGAAGAATATGCTGTTGGGGAATCGTCGAATCATGGAAAAATAATTCATGGCTTTTGCATCAAAGGACGGAGATTTGCAACGATTGAGGAGATAAAGAATACATCATTGGAAGAACTCAAGGCTATACCAAAAAGTGCCTATCAGAAATGCTTCGAGGATTGCAAAAAGCATTGGCACAAGTGTATTATATCTGAGGGGGATTATTTTGATGAAAATAACATAAATATTGATGAATAAATGAACATTTTTTTGTAAAAGTTAAAAGTCACCTTACTTTTTGAACACACCTCGTATATCTACCATTTGAGACTTTTTTCGGCAAAATAAGTGTACAAATTTAAAAACTAGCTGCCTCTTGTTTTCTGTTTTCGTCATCTTTACGACTTTGTATAGCGGATTTTGAAAGAGAATGAAAAGATCGATCAGAATCAATCAGAATGATAAAACTATTTGTATTGATCGTGACCGGCTGTATTGGCTTCAATCGAACTTTTACTACATATAAAGTATATTTCGAAACTATCCTAATGAAATGTTTTGATTGGACGAAAATCTATACATATAAAGAATTTTTGACATTCAAACATCTCTTTTTATATCTTGCATCTATTTTCACTGGAAGTATTTTCAACAATTACAACTCATGTGGTATGCCCGGATTCGTAAATAAATAAGGTAGATTGAACATATGTCAAATTTTAATAAATATTGATGATATTAAAAATATGCTTGGTCGAAGTTACCCTACTTTCGAAGACTAACTTCTCGGTATTTAAAGATTATTTAACAATTAAAAAATAGGGTCTCTATAATTAAAAGTACGTTTTTTGCCTGATTGACAAATTTCAATAAAAATTTTTACTACATATCAAGTATATTTCGAAACTAGCTCATTGAAATGTTTTGATTAGACGAAAATTCAAATAGAGCATTTTCGACATTTCAAAGTTTGTTTCGAAATCTCGCATCTATTTTCTCTGGAACTATTACTAACAATTATAACTTATGTGGTATGCCGGGATTCGTAAATTAATAAGATGAAGCGAATATTTGTCTAATTTTAATCAATATTGATGATATTAAAAATATCCTTGGTCAATGTAACTCTACTTTTGAAGACTAACTTCTCGGTTTGTAACGATTCATTAACAATTGAAAAGTAAGATTTCAATACAAAACACTTTTTTATAGTATATTGGATACTGGATATCAAGTATATTTTAAAATTATCTCAATGAAATGTTGTGATTAGAGGAAAATTCAAATAGAGCATTTTCAACATTTCAAACATTGTTTCGACTTCTCGCGGCTACTTTACTTGAAAGTATTGCCAAAAATTATTACTTATATAGTAATTCGGGATTTTTATAAGAATATGCTAGAGATTGCATTCATTTTGCATAAATATTGATGATATTAAAAATATGCTTGGTCAAACTTGCCCTTCATTTAAAGACAACTTTTTCGGTTTACAATGATTCTTTCTCAAATGAAAAAAAATATCCCTATTATGAAAACTATTTTTCTAAAAGAGTAAGCAATTTCAATCCAAATACTTGTCATCGATATTCGATTGCGATAACAGGAAACTTGGGTTCTTTTAATTTTTCGATTATTATGTTCAATTTTTATGATGAAATTGACTCCTAAAAGTATATATCATTCGAATCAGAATTTCAAGAAACATGCAAATTCGTTGAACGTCAAGGAAGTATTTTTGAAAAATTTTTTGAGAACTTTAACATTTCGTACATTTCTTTGGTGGCTAAAGAAGGAATTCAGAAATAAACCTGAGAACGTTTTCTTGAGAGTGGTGCCATATGTGAATTAAAGTTAGCCCTAAAACGTGCCAAGGTGAGAAAAAGGGTATGTATTGCAGTGTGTACAATAGCGTGGGCTATATATTGTTGGCACCTATTTTTTTATATATGTTAGGCTCAAAGACCGAAAACGGCCAAAGACCGAAAAAAACGACCAAAACGCGTTCTGGCCGTCGCAGAAATGCCAGAACGCGTTGTGGCTGTTTTGAAAACGGCCAAGGACCGAAATAAACGACCAGAACTAGTTTTGGTCGTTTTCAAAACGACCAGAACGCGTTCTGGCATTCTTGAAAATGCCAGAACGCGTTCTGTCCTTTTTCAAGCGAACAAAACCCGTTCTGATTGTGAGTTTTCAAAAGGGCGGACTCGAAACTGCCCTTTAGAGTTAAATTTTGTTTTGAATCTGAAAAAAGAAAATGCCTAATTTTTGTTTTTACGTTTCTTTTAATTGAACTGATGCCGGCTTTGACTTGAAGTTTCCCATGTAAAATGCATGGGAAAAAATCACTTTTATCAGTTTTTGAAATAATTTTTTAAGGTTTGAAAAAATGTGTAGGGAAATTAAAGAGGCTTGTAGAGAATTACTCAGCGAAAAATTTCATGTATCGGATATATGGGTTTGACACCCCTAAGGGGCCATTCATTAATTACATAAGGGCGATTCTGACCACTTTTGCCCCCCCCCCCCCCCGTTCACGGAAGGGTACATAAGGGTTCTTGACCCCCCTCCCCTTTCTTGCGTAATATTTAACTTACAATTTTTCTTAATAGCGTTGAATAGTTACATATCATTAGAAAAACTAAAACACGTTGTTATTTGACTTAAACAAAATAATATTAATTCTCCATAAAAACGACTTTCTGGGCACTGTATTCTCGTCTTTTTTTCACCTAAAATTATTTATATTGGTCAAGTGGAATATTTATTAACATTGCTTAATCAAATAATAGTTATTTGTGATACAAGTGCGTAAAATAGGTGATTGTGTGCGAGTGTGAATATTGCAGCATTAGCCGGAGGCTCGAAGCATGAGTCGATGGTTAGCGCACGAGCGAAGCGAGTGCGAAAACATAGACGAGTGCTTCGAACCGCAGGCGAATGATGTAATCACACGAGTTACTAATCACCTAGGCGCACGTGTATCACACGCTATTTTTTGCAACGCCCGTCCGAAAAAGTTGTTAGGAGGTGGTAACGAAAAATACTAATTTTATATTGCATAGAGTGGAGTAAAGAAACAAAAAAAAAATTTTTTTTTGAATGTTTAAAAAAAAATTTGAAAAAAAAAAAAATTTTGAAAAAAAATTTTCTGAACAAAAATTTTGTGCAAAAAAATTGAGTGAAAAAAAATTTTTGAAAAAAAAAATTTAGTGGAAAAAAAATTTTGGAAAAAAAAATTTTTGAGAAAAAAAATTTTGGAAAAAAAATTTTTGAGAAAAAAAATTTTCGAAAAAAAAAATTTTCGAAAAAAAAAAATTTGTGAGAAAAAAAATGTTGGCGTTTATGCTTTTTTGCCTGGGCGGGGGGGGCTACGAAGCCCTAAAAACAAAACTTCAATCATTAAAACATTTGTTCAAGTTGAATGTAAAATTATTTCAAGAAGATACCAACATCAGTGTTTAAAGTTACCTTCGCCAGTGTCTAAAGTACCTCATCTCGAATGTGCGCATGCGCAGCTTTTTCACCAGTGTCTAAAGTAAGCCATCTTCAAACTGCGCATGCGCGAAAATTGTTTCGCGCACAGTCTGCTCAAATAAGGTCCTTTAGGCACCATCTACATGCATGCAAACGTCAACTTTAGAGGTGGGTGTTGCAAAAATAATTTTCGTTAAGGCCTATTCCACTTTTTTTGGTGTTAAAAAATTTTTTTTATTACAAAAAAATTTTTGCCGACATGTTTTAACCTGAATTCAGGTCCTTTTCAAGGCATAGTCTAATTAAAGTAAGAAAAGAGAAACCGCTGAAGATTATGTTGAGTATTTGAGTATGCTTAACATTTTTTAAAAAATAATTTAGTTCTCTTGTAAAATTGTTAAAATTTTTAAAATGTAAAAAATTGTAAAAAACGTATCATTTACGGTATAACCTTAAAAATCCCATAGGAAAAGTTCCTTGAGACTATATAATTATTAAACTACATTTTGCAAAAAATTGCGGTTGACGCGCTTCAGTCAATTCAAAAACTAGGATTATTTAAAACTAGAATAGGCCTTAATGAAAATTATTTATCATATACCACAACAAAAAAATACATTCATTGCTTAATTAATTCTCAATTATTTAAACAAATGGAATTAAAATCGAAATAACAAAAATAAGGCATTTTCTTTTCTCGGATTTGGAACAAAATGGGGGGGGATCGTCGCCCTCTAGAGAAAAAAAGTGTTTTCCAGCCACCCTAGTCCACATATTACGTTGGTTTTACGTTGGTCACTTTTTGTGGACAAAAGGCTAAATTTCATGTTTGCATTATTACCCGAAAATGTGTTGCTAATGAATCCTTGCCGCTATTATTTCAAATCAACCATTGTTAGTTACTCAAATAATATTCATGAACAAATTCAATTTTTCACTATTATTCCACAAACAGGCCCAAATTTTTAGTGGAACTAACTAAAAATGTATTGCAAATTCTTTGCTATCATATTTTTCCATAGGACAAGAACAGTTAATTATTAAACCAATTTTTATAAACAAACGTATATTTTGGCTACTGGCAAACTGATATTTTAAGTGAATATTGTTTCAATAATCAACAGTTCTTGTTTATGGAGTAAAGATTGTTTAATTTTGCCATCACAGTATCATATTCTTGAAAAAAAAAATTGTTATCAATGTAGAATGTTTTGAAATACCAAAAGGTACAAATATATTCGTAATTCATTTGAATTTATTTGGAATTCAATCTCAATTCTTATATGGGGGGAGGGTCATTTTATATTGTTACTCTAACGTTTCAAAGGGGGCGGATGTTTGTAGATAGTACAAAAATAAACAATTGCATTTTTTGATGTTAAATAATAAATCCATCAAAGTACCATCCTTTCTCAGTATTGAAAAAAAATACTTTGTTCGATCGAGATTTTAGAAGTCGGCGGATTTTTGTCCCAAAGAAGTCTTGTTTTCTACTATGCGTCTTATACAGTTCGATTACTCCAAAGAACAGTTTTGAGTCAGCCCTTTTCAAAACTACCAGTCAGAACGGTTTTTGGTCGCTTAAAAAGGGACAGAACGCGTTCTGGTCGCTCTGAAAACGACCAAAACTAGTTCTGGTCGTTTATTTCGGTCTTTGGCCGTTTTCAAAACAGCCACAGCGCGTTCTGGCATTTCTGCAACGGCCAGAACGCGTTTTGGCCGTATTTTTCGGTCTTTGGCCGTTTTCGGTCTTTGAGCCTAACATATACATCTAATAGAAATTCTTTGGTTATATGCATGCATTTGTAGATAAGATATCAATCTTCATCGAGAATTTCGAAAATTTGCGAAATAATCATTACAAGCCGAGAAATTAGTCTGACGAATACTCGTAGTAGCTCATTCTTTTCTGAACCCAGTCATGTCACACAAGTCATATTTTCCACTATACATTCGAAAAAAGTAGTGGCCTGCAATGACCTTACAAAGCTCATGTCTCCATTCCTCTTAAGATGGTTGTAGCCCAATTTGTCGAAGGCATTTTTGTGAATTGGATTTTTCCTTGTTTTTCAATAGTGTGCACGGGATGGGTCACAGCTAAGTGCATGATGGGGGGACCCACAGCTTAAGGTGGGATCCGAACCATCAGTCCTTTGATAAAACTACATAGGAATATATTCAGAGGTACTGGCTCAGGAATTGAACCCCGGAACTCTAACATGAACTCCGAGCGCCTAACTGCCTGAACCACCAAGGCTCTATTATTATTATTTTTATTTTTAATAATAATATTACTCTTTTATCTCAATAATCACACATCCTGTTATAAACCTTCACTATTATTGAGTCATAGTCGCCATAGGAACGCCTAAACTTGACCGTGCACTCTAACAAAAATGAAAAACCTTACAATGTATTTTATCCTTACAACTGCAACAACCTGCATTCTAAGGAAGCTAAAAATCTTCAAGACGTCACCAACTTTTGGGGCTAAGACGATTTCCAGTCATCTAGAACCTCAAGACAATCCGTGTGCAACACACACAACCTGTCGCGTCGCAACACAAAAATCGAACGGTGGCGAACCGGGTCTGAGGTATAGTTTCGAATCCACCGGAAAGGGAAAGGAAAGAGAGAGAGAGAGAAAGAGAATGAGTGTATGGGCGCGCGATCGACATTGGCGTGCCGCTCAATCAGTACAGTTCGCATCGACTTGTCGATCTGATCACATGGTACGTGCGGAGCTCCCTCGTGTCCGGTCTCGACTTTCCAAAAGAAGACAAAATCTCCATACGCGAAATCTAATTAATCGTATGCCTCTTGATGGCAACGCATTTTCCATCCGAAAAAATATTCCAAACAAATCAAAAAATGTAATCGAACCAAACCGAAAACCTGTCGAAGTGCGTGACGCCAACACCGGTCTTGTCGGAACGGAAGTTCCTTTGTTCGTCGGAACGGAAGTTCCTTTGTTCGTCTCGAACGGAATGATCTACCAAAAAAGTGTCTAGTGCTTATCAACGAGCTCACTAGAAAGAATGAAAAATTCGTTTCTTAATTGAATTCCTCATGTAATCGTTTTTCCTTGTGTGTTTCGCTCAATAAATCAGGGTTTTTTGTGCCGCATGGCTTTTTCCCTTAACTCGGAGTTTTCATTTATCTGCCTAATTTTATTAATAAGTTCATTTGAAAAATAAGTGATTTTTGAAGAATTCCAGGAAACCTCTCCAGCTAAAAAACATAAAAATTAACTAAGTCGCTGAACCACCTAGAGCAAGGTGACCCAAGACAAAACATGATGCCTCCTGTGAGGTTTTGAATTCCCTCACAATGGAGTTCGGTTGGCATCTCGCACACGTGATTTTCGGCGGGCTACGACGCGTTGCGACGCAAAATTCAGTTTCGCAGTTTACGGGTCGTGCTACGCGCGCTTCGGGTCGCTACAGCGAAACTTCGCGAACAAAGGAGGATAAAGGTGAGTGCTTCTCGAACAAAGAAGGACGCCATTCGGCATCGAACGTTCCACGAATCCACACCGGATCTACAATGGCCAACGTCGCATACGCAGTCGGCTTCAGCACAGGAGATTAAATAAGGATAAGTACTCTTCCTCTTCAGAGTTTTCATAAAAATGTTTGACTGCGCATTTTCAATTGATCATTCCACGTGGTGGTGATTCGTTTTCCGCGAGGATTCATTGTTCATTTTACGCAATAGTGATTCGTTTTCCGCGAAGCTTCATTTTTCCAAGTGGAATTGGAAATCATAGTGATTTGATTTAATAATTTTAATTCAACGATTTTGAATTTATTATTCATCCCACTCAGTAGTGATTTGTTTTCCGCGAGGATTCATTTTTTCCAAGCGAGACATAGATTCATAATGATTCAATTCGATAATTTTAATTAAACTATTTTGAATTATTCATTTTACGCGGTAGTGAGTGTTTTACGTGATGATTCATAGCTCCAAAGTAGAATTGGAATTCATAGTTAGTTAATTCGATAATTTTAAGTCGATGGTTTTCGAATTCGGAATTTTCGTCGGTTTTTATTTCGCATTGTCTCTCCTTTAATAAGGGATAAAAAGAATTTACCTAAGTTCACAGATGCATGAACAGCAATGGTAAAAATAACATTTTATTTCGTTGCGACCACTCGAGGCAACTCAGTTTTCAGTCAATAGGTTGAGTCATAGCTATTCAAAATGGCGTTATCGGAGGAACAAGAGACGCACGTAGCTCACATTGTGGGAGCACAACAGTAGCTTTACTTTTACTGAACGACAGGACAGACCTAAGTTGCCTGAAATAATTCTCCCAACGTTTGACGGACATCACGATAAACGGATCGCGTGGAAACACAGTTTCGAAGCTCTCGTACACTCACGTATAGATCTTAGCGATTTTGTCAATCATACCCAATTAGTTAATGCGCTTACCGGATCGGCTATAAACAAAATAATTTTATTTCCTCCAAGCGAATAAAATTATTCAAAAGCTTGGCAATCGCTATGCGAAGCATTCGACCAAAAGAGTATGATTATAGTTGAGCATCTTCATGCAATTTCTCATCTTCCTATAGTTTCCAAAGCAGATCCAGACGATCTTTCCTCGCTTGTGGACCAAGCACGCCCACATCTCAGGATGTTAAAAGAGGTTCAAATCGAGATCAATGATCAAACTGTAATAAGAATACTGAAAAGATGTTTACTAACAGGTATTTTATCTAGGTGGCAAGATCGGTTAGATGGAAATCAACTCCCAAACTTGCACGACTTCTAAAAATGCATCCAATCTACAGTATTCAAACTTTCCTCGTTAGAGAGGGCTGCCTCGAGTGGCCGCAATAACGCTAGGAAGCGGGTGGGCGAGGAACTTAATTTATTTCCTGATAGAGTCAAAAAGACCGCAGCACGTTCTCTCGTGACTTCGGCTTCCGACTCCTCAAAATCTAGTTGCATTATATGTACGGAAATGCATCGTCTTTATAAATGTCCTAGGCTTAACGAACTCAAGGTTCAGGAGCGTTGGAATGTTGTGAAGACTCACAAACTGTGTCGTAATTGTCTGTACGGACATGCTCTCCCTTGCCAAAATAAAAAACGTTGTAAGAAGTGTGATCGAGATCACCATACTTTGCTGCATGCAGAGAAACCACTTAAGACACCTAAATTCGAACCTTCCCACATGGGGGAAGCATTAAAAGTTCCCATTTCTGCAATCCCGCAAGCATGACTAAATCATCAGACCTATGCTCCTAAAGCGTTCCCTTCGGATTCTCAATTAATGACTACGGCAGTATTAGAAGTCCAAAAGAAAAGGGGAAACTGTTTCATTGCACGGGCATTATTAGAATTTTGTTCTACAGTTAACTTGATTATTGAAAAATTAGAAAATTGGTTAAACTTATCCGCGAACTTGTTCAATTATTATTGGGGCGGTTAATGGGTTATGCACTGTCTCTAACACATGCCTAAGCCAGTCGATTTATTAATAGCAGGTACAATTTTATCGGTATTATCAAACGGTCAGATCAAACGTCAACACGAAAAATCTCAAATCATTTTACAAAAAACTCTGTTAAGTTGCATCGTAGTAGGAGGGTCAGACGTTCTCGTAGTGCCTGCAATGGCTTCTTGCAATGTCGTAAAATTAGATATATTTCTTCAGCGTTTTTGGGCGATAGAGGATTTTGATCACGAGCCTTTAATATCTCGTGATGAAATGTCTTGCGAACAACATTGCTTGGATCACACTCAGCGTGATGCGACGGGTAGGTACATCGTAGGGCTACCTTTTCGAGATAGTAAGTTCAAGTTAGGTGAATGTAGGAATCAAGCACTGAAGCGTTTCTACGCGCTTGAGAGGAAATTCGAAGCTAGTGCACAGTTGAAACCGGAATATCACAGAGTAAAGGAGGAATATATTTCATTGAACCACATGACTCTGTGTGACGACGCTAGTGATGAATCATTTGGGATTCTCAACGCGATGTTCTCACTTACACGGTACGAGCGATTGACGCTCAAATCACTTCCACTAAGAGAAAACTCTGATTGAAATTGCGAAAATTTTCGATCCTCTTGGCCTTTTGGGACCCGTAAGTGTATATGCTAAAGTTTTATCACAAGATTGTTGGAAATCTAAAATCACTTGGGACGAATCGCTTCCTCAAGGCATCCATAACAAATGGAAATCATTAACCGCTCAGCTCCCTTGTTTGCAGAATTTTTCAATGCTCCTCATCTGCTGAGGACATTGGGAGCAAATAGGGTCGCAGATATCCAGACTCTAGGGGATAAAGTTCAGATTTACTACCATCAGATTTCATCAGGAATACATTTTGGGCTACAGGTCCCAGTTGGTTAGCTGATCCTGAAAAAGAATGGCCTAGGTTGGGTGAATTACCCGCGATGGAAGTGCCTGGTATAAAGAAGAGTATTTGCTTGCTCCTTTCAGGCACTTATGATTATATCTACTCTCGCGTTTCGTCATTCCAACGGCTCACAAGACTGGCTGCTTATTTTTTACGGTGGAGAAACCTGAATTCCCAGAGAATTCGTCCATTGTCGTATCAGGAAATCCTAGATGCTGGATTTCGGTTAGTAGCAATGATACAACGCGAAAGATTTTCAGAGGAAATCAAACATCTCACCGCTGCTCGAGAATCAGCTCCGAGTGAAATCACAGTCGCGATTAGGGAAGCTACTAAATTCGATGAGTTAAATCCGCTTCTCGACGATAATCATCTCATTCGTGTAGGCTGTAGGTTGAAGAAAGCCGATATAGTCTACAATAAACAACATTCTTTGTTGTTACCTATTAAACATTCAATTACTGACATTATCATTCGCGAATGTCATGAAACTAACATGCCCGCTGGAATTCAATCGACGTTGTATTCGCTTTGAGAAAAATTCTGAATTCTAAACGGGAAAAATCAGGCTAGAAAGATTGTTCATCAATGTGTCCAATGTTTTCGACCACAACATAAAATGATGCAAGTTCAAATGGAAGTTTTGCCTGAAGCCAGAGTAACAGAAGCTCTAGCGTTCAGTCGTACAGCGGTAGATTTTTTCGGTCCTATTCTCATTAGAGAAAGCAAATATCGCAATAGAAGTTTTCTGAAAACTTATGGGTGTGTTCTTATTTGCATGGTGTCAAGGCGGTACATATCGACCTTGTGACAGATCTTTCAACGGAAGGTTTTTTGGCAGCTTTGCGTAGGTTCATTGGCCGAAGGGGGGTGCCAGAAAATTTCTGTTCGGACAATGATACTAATTTCCTAGGAGCCATTAAAGAACTTCGTGAACATTACAATGTGGCATTTCAATCCGCCTCTATCTCCCCATTTCGGTGGTCTTTGAGGAGCGGCCGTAAAAAGCTTCAAACACCATTTAAAGCGCATATTGAAAGATCAGAGACTCACTTATGAGGGAATCAGCACTCTCTTAATCGAAATTGAAGCCATTTTAAATTCTCGACCTTTATGTGCTCTTTCGGCGGATCCCAACGATCCTTTAGCCTTGACTTCCGCGCATTCATTATTAGGTCGAGCCGTCAATTTCTCACCAGAGAAAAAGCTTGTTTCAGTTTCAGACAATAGACTGTCAACCTACAACTTCGTTACCAAGGCTCGGCAAGACTTCTAGGGAAAATGGTAACGGAGGGTAACTTAGGCTGTGCCAGGTGGCAACTGGGCGTGCTCATCTAAGTGTTTCCAGGAAGCGACGATATCGACAGGGTTGCAACTGTGAAAATTGCAAGCGGAATTTACAAGCGCTACATAACAAAGTTATGTTTATTACCTAATTTTAAATCACTATACTCGTTAGTATTAAAAATAACGCTTGGGTAATTTTTATAACGCTTCTCCCAGCCTCATGGAACGTAAGCTGGGAGCACCGCTGTACAATGGCCGCGACAACGTAGGAACAGAAAAAGTAATTTCAATTTTACACTTACTCAGCTGTGTTGTCAGGCGCCAGACACCGCCTTGGCGTCACTACAAAATGTTTACGAAATTTTAACTTATAAAATTAAACTAAGATAGCTCAGGGACAGGGATTCATGGGGGCGAAAAAAGTACTTCGAAATTTTAAGTTTTGTAAAAACATAGTAGCTATGGAAAGTTTAATAACCTTTAAACTTGAATTGATACATAAAGTAAAAGTGGATATACAAAAAGGTCTAGGCACAAACCATGATTGCCGTTCTATGCACTTAGATTTAAACAAAGGAAATTAGAGGCCTGTTAAGACACACTAATATTTGCTTATCATTAATTAAAAATATTGCACACTAAAATTCTTAATCCTAACGTGGTAAAAAATTTGTTCAAAAGGGGCAGGTCCGCTACACCTCAAAAATTTTGAACTATGCCAAACAAAACTCAAACACCCTCATACTCTCATTAACTTGAGAACAAAAGGGAAAACAGAAGACATGACGCCTACCTTAAACCTTGGAATCACTGACTTCTCCTTAGTATCCTTGACGCCAGTCCAGCAAGATAAAGTGGACTCGCCCAAGCCCATAGGCAGTTATCTGTACTCCTTCCTTTACTCGTGACTGGTCGTTGGCCGACACCAAACTGAACACCTGCGTCCTCTTTACTCGCCGGTTCCCTCCCTCTCGCGCACAATTCTCCGTCCAGTCGGTGCTGCCCTCACAAGCTCGATTTCCCGGGACTCAAGTCGATGGAATACGGACCGTTACCGTCTGTGGAATGCCGGCCGGCACAAAATGGATGCTTTCGTGTGTTGCGACAGGTATCTTGTCCGACATAGCCTGATATTTCACCAATAATCCTTATAGTCGGGATTATTTCGAAATTCTATAGGTTAATATCCGGATGGGTCCCATAATCGTACGTGGTGTGATACGACCGTGGACGAGTGTGGTCAGCTTGGCCAAGTGAGGTGGTGC
Organism: Andricus quercusramuli; assembly: GCA_932178445.1. Taxonomy (NCBI): domain Eukaryota; kingdom Metazoa; phylum Arthropoda; class Insecta; order Hymenoptera; family Cynipidae; genus Andricus; species Andricus quercusramuli. Next base: position 69,519 of record CAKNXH010056631.1, read on the forward strand.
GGGTGGCATAGTGCGTGGTGTCGGTGATTAGAGTTGGTGTCAGTGTTCTTTCCTGACGGATTCTCTTAAATAAACGTGGAGTCCGTGATCACAGAGATCGCAGCAGGACGTCAGGACGTGAAGCTTTCTTTTGAATTTTTTTTTCATAATCATGCCATTTTTTATGAAAAAAATTCGAAAGAAAACTTCAAATTTGGACAATTTGTTTATATAATTTTTTCATAACAATTACAGTTGATAATTAAAAGGTGACATTTATATTACTGTGATATCCATTTGTCCATAATAGTATCGCCGTTTTTTAGATATCACCGCAAAACGCCTTTTTTTTAGAATTCTGGGAGATGGACTAAAACTCGCTTATTTACAGATATTCTATGAGGAAAAAATTACTGTGACTTCTCGAAATATATAGTATTCGAATGCCACAACATTTGTTTCAATGTAAATAAACCTGTCTTTGAAGAAAAATAGTAAAAATTGCGTTTTTTTGGGTGCCAGAAACTTGACTAACCCCTCAAACAAATTATTTAGATTCGGTGAATATTTATGCATGCATAATTATTACTCCTATACCTAATCTAACCTACTTGGTGATAACAAGTTACATATAAAGTTACGATGATAAATTTGTAACCTAAATAGCTATCTGTTTACTATATGTTCTCAAAAATTAACAAAAAAATAAATTCGCTCTCATTCAAATAAACAAAAGAATAAATTCGCTTTCATTCATCATAACTTAAGTTATAATAAGATCTTATCTCTAAATTAGAGCTCGTACTGGCCATGGGAATCATCGCGGTCAAATGTTTATTTTTGTAATTTTCAACAGCTGGGGAAGGATCCATAACGGGTGACTAGCCACCACGTTACAACACCCCCTCCCATACTGACCCGTGGGGTCCCAAGACACGCAGGCGTTACCAATCCGACCTCCAGATTGTTCATCAAGTTCAAGAGCATAACAATGTTGAGTGTTCTTTCAACTGATCATATTTTGGTGTGCTATAACAGGGTATTTCAAATAATCATACAAAAAAAATGAAGAATTATAGAGACAAACTATCAGAAATAAAACACTGGAAAACAAGCCTGAAAATTCCAGGTAACTTGTGGTAAACAAAAAAAACATGATAATAATTGGTCTTCTATTTGTCAGATTTAGGGTTCCTCTGACAGAAACTGATTGTTGTTCTTTGAAACGCTATTGAAGTTAGTTATTTTAGTTCAAATGTATCCATTTGAATCTTTGACTTTGGACATAGCCGACTTTAAATCAATGATAATTTAACTTTCCTTACTAGAATGTAGTCATATCTAATGAGTTTTCAGACTCAAACCAAAGGAGATTGAAATTTTTGAACAATAAAGGTTCAATCATAATACTGCAATCCGCCAGCTGAAGCAAAAGAAAAGAAATTCTTGAAGTTTACAACTAACTGTACACTGTAAAACTATACGAAAAGACTTAAACTAACTAGCGCCGGTTGGGCTACACGGAAACAGCTTACAACTAACCATAGCTTGACGAGCTACACTAAACATTCACGAAAATGTCTTACGACTAATTACTGCCTGAAGGGCTATACAAAAACAGCTTAAAACTAAGAACGCAATCTAACGCAAGAACTCTGAGGTGCTGAGGAGGACGGGTGCCCTGTTCCCGACGGGAATTAGGACTTTCCTCACCTAGTCTCCATCCCTACGCACACCTCGGACACTGGTTGATCTTAAACCCGGGAATTCCACAGTAGAAGAAAAATATCCCCTTCGGGAATAAGCAGTGGTTAAAGTCGTGCCCTGGGCCACCCCTGGGTCGGCATTGGACTAACCGATGGAATCGAACCTGGCCAGGGGCCTGGGCCCAGAAACACGCCTGATTTGGGTGACGAAGTTGAGGGGTCTCCGTCCCGCAAAGCCGACGCCAGACTCGGGACCTGGGGCAACCCCAGCTGAGCCGAGACCCGAATGTCAAACCTCGCCGCAGACAGGGGCTAATCGGGCTTTCGATCCTGATCAGGACCCAGTGAAGACACCCCGGGGCGCTCCAACCCAGTTCACGTTGTCTGCGCAGGAGACGGGGGCAGGCCAAGCAGGGCCGAAACCTGAACATCTATGCTCTGAAGGGGGGAAGGCATTTCTTAATCCCTCGAGGAAAAGGGGTATGGAGACCTGTCCTCTATAACTCGGCCTCCCTGATCACGCCCCCCTGTGCCGCCGTCGTCCTCTCATTCCCACAGAGAAATTCCGATCTCCACCTTCAGCTTCGGGGCGGGGGAGGGTTTGGAGCGTGCCCTAATTTCCTGCCAGTCAGCTATTCCGGTCAGGCCCCTCCTCCTCGTTACCGGTCCTTTCGGCTTTGGGTGGGGCGGAACCTTCGGTATTGAGCCTTTGCAGCTTACGGGGTCTTCCCGGAACACGGCGATGGACAAGTTGCGTGATCAGGATGCCGAGAGTACGACGCTGAGGTCTTCCCCTCTTTCGACCATGAGGCTGCCCCTCTGTCGAGCCATCCCCGACTCCCGCTGGACTCTCGCCGGCTTTTCCCCTCCTGACTGGTCCTCCGGTACCGGTTGGACTACCGGTTCCGAGTGAACCTCCGGTTCCGGTTTGATTTCCGGCTCCGACTGAACCTCCGGTTCCGGGTGAACCTCCGGTTCCGGTTGCATTTCCGGTCCCGGCTGAACCTTTGGTTCCGGCAGCACGTGCGGCTCTGATTGGATTACCGGTTCTTGTCTTTCGGGGTCTTTCCCGTTTCCTGGCTTGCTGGTTCTCTCCCCTAGCTCTGGCACCGTCACTGGCCAGTAGCGACCATCCTGAGGTAACGTCGGGGACGGAGGGAAACGGTCCGTCCGGTCGATGGGCTCCCACCAATGGCGAAGCAGGAGGGCTTGGTGGATGGCGCGGGGTCTCCGGAAATACAGGCGGTAGGCGTGGCCCTGACGCCTTCGAAGCTCCTCTACCGTCTCCGAGCGGTATATCGGAATCTTCTTCCTCATCTTCACTCTGCGGAAAAGACCTTCGTTAACTCAGTTCGGATCGACCGACCAGTAGTGTTTTATGTCTTTTATATGAGCTTCCTCGATTATTCCAGACTCATCTTGAATTTCGTAAATTACTGGTGATACTACTTTTAGCACCTTGAATGGACCGGCATAAATCGGGGATTATAATACTTCACCTGAAGATTGGATGCTATATCCAAGTGATGTGCGACTAAGTCCTCAAGTGCTGGCAATCGCTTAATTCTACATTCCCAATCCTCTACGGCTAGTGGTACTATATCGGGGGCTCCCTCTTCCTGTCTCTTCGACGTTTTTGCCAGTCTAGGCTCTCTATCGTAATTTAAGAGCGCTAGCGACACACGAGTCGAACTGTGAACAGCGGTATTATACACAAAGCGGAAATCGGAAAGATGTTCATCCCGGCTACAATGATCATCTTCTACGAAAGATGATATCATGGTTTTTAGCACGCGATTAATCCTCTCAACCGGATTAGCTTGAGCATGATACGGTGGGGTAGTCGGGAGTCTAATCCCTAATTCCGATGCGGCCTTTGAAATCAATTTGTTCACAAACTCCGTGCTATTATCGGTGAACAGTACTTCCGGAGTTCCCCATCTAAAGACAATAGTTTCTTCGAATGCCTTTTGAACGTTAGCGGCATTGGCCTTTCCTAATGGTAGGACCTCGATCCACTTGGTAAACAGGTCTTGGAAGACCAAGACATACTGTTGACCAGAGCGACTGGGTGGACACGGACCCATCATGTCCGCCGCTACTACCAACCAAGCTTCGCTCGATTACCCGCTTACCCTTCAGGCCCACCGGACCTGCATGGTCCACTTATCTTTTGGAAAATTTGGCATGCTCGGACGTATTTGGCTACGTCATTGAACATTCCGGGCCAATAGTAGAGCAGCGACAGACTTTGGAAGGTCTTATCGACCCCCAAATGTCTGGAGGTCGTCGTATCGTGTACCTTACTAATAGCCTTATTGCGAAGGTCCAAAGGTAAGGCCAGTTTCCAGGCCTCAAAGTCAGGCAGTAACGGATCAGTTAGATGGTCAGGGCGATGGCAGTAGAGTCTATTGCGTATACCAAAGATCTTCAGTCTCGCCAATGGCACAAACCACTTCAGAGTCTGGCTCAAACATGCACGATAGTGCGTCTGGTACATGGGAAAATGCACATTTTCTGTGTTTAACCTCAAAGTCGTATTGTAACAACTTAAGGGCCCATATACCTAATCTCGCTATAGCATCTCTCAAGTGATAGAGCCATCGGAGACTGCTATGATCCGTGATCACTACGAAGTGATATCCCTCCAAATAAGGTATAAACTTTTCAACCGCCCATACCACCGCCAAGCATTCCTGCTGCGTCACGGTGTAGTTTTCGCGGGGCCTTGAATGGATCAAGTAGCAAAGACTATGACGTGTTCTACGCCATCTTGTATTTGTGTGAGTACGGCTCCTAAGCCCATACTACTTGCGTCCGTTTGTAAGCAAAACGGCAAACTGAAATCCGGTCTAGATAACGTGGGAGCGGAGATTAACGTGGATTTCAATTCTTGGAAGGCCTTTTTTTGGTCTTTCTCCCACTCTAACCTTCGATTTTTCTTGGATAATCGATGGAGTAGTTCTGCCTTTTGAGAGAATTCTTTATGAATCGTCTGTACCACGATATCATACTCAGAAATCGTCTAAGTTTGTGTAAGTTAGTAGGAGCCGCAAAGGATGTTATTGACTCGGTTTTCTCTGAGTCAGGATGCATTTCCGTTTTATCTACCAAATATCCAAGATATCGAACTTGACTAAAACCGAATTCGCTTCTATCGGGATTGACCGTAAGTCTGGCATTGATGATCACTTCTAAGACTTTCTCCAACCGATGAATGTGTTCTTCAAAGGCTTCACTGACTACAATAATGTCATCCAGTTACGAAAATGCATGCGTCTCAAATTCTAGTGTTGTCAGTCGATCCAGTAATCGCTGAAACGTTGCTGGAGCGCATATAAAGGTTCCGTAACCATATAGACAGAATTATTTTATTTGATTATTATTAAGGTTCACGAACAATCCTAGAATCAAAAAAAAAAAAAAATCCCGAACTCACTCCCGAAAATTCCGTACGAATAGCTAGAATAGAACACATTTCTAACGACATGTCACATACTATACAAGAATCATCATATTATTAATACACTGTATAAACCATAGAGCTTCAATAAGTTACTGTATATTTTACAATATCAGCAATGTTAAATAAATAACCAACAACAATCAATTCCTCAAGGTAACTATTCTCTAGTAATTTTGAAGAATCTGGAAATGTCCAGTTCTACAAGCATGGTAAAATCAAAATGGCTGTGGCAATCATAGTTCCGTCGTGTAGGTTCTAGTTTGACGACTCCAAAAAGATTTTAAATCTCTATTCACAAACATTTTTTCCCATGTAGTACTTTCGTGGCTCCATGTTGGGCGCCAATTTTATAACGCTTTTCCCAGCCTCACGGAACGTAAGCTGGGAGCACCACTATACAATGGCCGCGACAACGCAGGAACAGAAAAAGTAATTTTAATTTCACACTTACTTATCTGTGTTGCCAGGCGCCAGCCACCTCCTCGGCGTCACTCCAAAATGTTCACGAAATTTGAACTTATAAAATTAAACTAAGATAGCTCAGGGAGAGGGGTTCAAGGGGGCGAAAAAAGTACTTCGAAATTTTAAGTTTTATAAAAAAATAGTAACTATGGAAAGTTTAATAACCTTTAAACTTGAATTGATACATAAAGTAAAACTGAATATACAAAAAGGTCTAGGCACAAACCATGATTGCCGTTCTATGCACTTAGATTTAAACGAAGGAAATTGGATGCCTTTTACGACACACTAATATTTGCTTATCATTAAATAAAAATATTGCACACTAAAATTCTTAATCAAGACGTGGTAAAAAAGGTTTTCAAAAGGAGCAGGTCTACTACACCAAACATGGTGTCTGCCTGTGTAATTAATCAAAGTAGCCTCAAAATTTTTGAACTATGCCAAACGAAACTCAAACACCCTCATCCTCTAATTAACTTCAGAACAAAAGGGAAAACAGAAGACATGACGCCCACCTTAAACCTTAGAATCACTGAGTTCTCCTTAGTTTCCTTGACGCCAGTCCAGCAAGATAAAGTGGACTCGTCGAAGCCCGTAGGCAATTATCTGTACTCCTTCCTTTACTCGAGACTAGTCGATGGCCGACATGAAACTGAGCTCCTGCGTCTCTCCACTCGCCAGTTCCTTCCCGTTCGCGCACAATTCTCTGTCCAGTCGGTGCTGCCCTCACAAGCCCGATTTCCCGGGACTCAAGCCAATGAAATACGGAATGTTCCGGTATGTGGAATGCCGGCCGGCACAAGATGAATGCTTTCGTGTCTTGTGACAGGTCTCAGAGCCGGCATGGCCTGATATTTTACCAATAATCCTTCTAGTCGGGATTATTCCGGAAGTCTACAGGTTAATATCCGGATGGGCCCCATAGTCGTACGTGGTGTGACACGTCCGTGGATGAGTGTGGTCAGCTTCTTCAAGTGCGGTGGTGCGACTGTTATAGTGCGTGGTGTCGGTAATTGGAGTTGGTGGCAGTGTTTTTACCTGCCCTTTCGTTGTTTGCACTTCAATAAAAAATAATAATTTGAAATTTCCTATTTTTTCCGCCATATTTATTAACACAGCAATTTGTTTAAAACAAAAAATAAAGAATAGCTTTCCTTACGTTTTTCGCGAATTTAGTGCTGAGTATTTAAAGAAAATAAAAATCGGATAGAAAGTACGACCTCTGGACGAATTTGACCGCGAAAATCCATTTCTGGACCACTGTGCGTCAGATCCTGATTACCTTATTACTCCTGGTAATGTTGGTACTACGCGCTCTGACACATTCGCCTGACGCTTTAAGCTTGGTTCCTCTAGGTTTTCGCACATCGTGTGCTCGCTATTGCGCTCTTCGCGGGATAATACTGTCGTAGTAAACTTCATCGTTATGACTTGCTTTTCGTTCAATTACGTCAGTTTTACATAAAAAGAAGAAATAATTTACTTAAGGTTCTATCGACCTTAAGGAACAGATTCTCATCAAGACACTTGCGCTTCGCGCTCGATATTTGCTTTCAAAATCATGTAAACCTCGCGCTCCACGCTCGTTTCTGTTCATCGTGTAATAGAAACGCAAAAGTTTGAGCGCGCTTGCGGCGCGAGATTTGTTCGTCGCGCTTCGCAACGATTATATGTTATGTTCTATGTTCTTCAGATAAAAATGACTAAATTTGTATTTAATATCAAATGAAGAAGGAAATTTTATTACTTAGGCGTATATTTCCGTATCTTTCTAATAAATCATACAATTTGAAAGATTTTTTCCAACTACCTGCAAAGGGGAGAAAAAAAGTATCTAAGTCGTTTTTGCAACATATATATGATAAATTTTAAAATGATTATTGAAAAGTGGACATTTCAGTGCACAATTTTTGTTCAATCATCATTTGTCGCGACGTGCATAGTTTCACAGTAAATTTAAATTTTTTGATTTTTCATTATTTATTGTGCAATAAAAATGTGAATTTTCAATTTTTCAAGAAAATTAAACAGTCGTTATGATAACCTTATAAGGCGTGCAAAAAAAAACACTTTTCTTAATTTTGACTTTTTTTCATATCGTGCGTTGTTTGGCTGAAAATGTTAATTTTCGTTTGTTGTTTTTGAATTTGGAAAATGCTATAGCTCTGACAATTTTACTTTAATCGAAAAAAGTCATGAAGATAAATTGTTCGAATTTCCATGTGCTATGAAGAGCCGTACATAAAATTTTCAAATTTCCAAAAAAAAAAATGGTTACAAAAATCTCAAAAATGCTTCAACTTTTTGAAATTTTGTCCAAAATAGCTGGCTGACGAACTCGTCCTTTCTTATAACACTCTTGTGAAGTGTGCCAAGGGGCATTTCAATCGGACAATTTTTTCAAATGTTATCGTGTTTACAGACTACAACGACAACGGCGACAACCACAACGACAACGACGTAAAAACTATTTCTTCTGACTCACAAGGGGAAGGCCTCAAGCATGAAACTCAAATCGAGTTCGCATGACGATAATTCAAAAGATTATCGAATTTCATTCGACACGTGTCACGGCTTTTTTGTAAGTGGAGCCTAGTTTTTTAGATATTAATGTTTTAAAATTGCGGCTACCTTCACTGATACACTAGTATCAGTCACGCGGGTAATTTTTCAGCCAGCGGCGCTGGCACTGCGGTAGCGTGCCTGCTTGCTACTCGCTGCTGTCGGGGTTCGAATCTTTTGGCTAGATTTTTTTTTCGTTTTGTAATAATCCAAAAATTCAAATTATTGTCAGTAACAATTTTAATATTTAATATTTCGGAAGGTTGAAAAAATTAGACACTTTCTAATTACAATATCATATAATATATTAAATAATACTCTTTTTTATCTTTATAATTATGAAGTGCATAATATATTAATAATCAATATAATAATATAATTAATATATTAATAATTATTAAGTACATAACAATATTATATATTATGTAAAATTGATAATAATTTAAATTTTTGGTATTATTAAAAAAAAAAATCTAGCCAAAAGATTCGAACCCCGACAGCAGCGGGTAGCAAGCAGGCACGCTATCGCAGGGCCAGCGCCGCTAGCTGAGAAATTTCCAGCGTGACTGATACTAGTGTATCAGTGAAGGTAGCCGCAATTTTAAAACATTAATATTTAAAAAACTAGGCTCCACTTACCAAAAAGCCGTGACACGTGTCGAATGAAATTCGATAATCTTTCGAATTATCGTCATGCGAACTCGATTTGAGTTTCATACTTGAGGCCTTCCCCTTGTCAGGGGGCCTCAATACTTCGACATTTGATGGAATCCGCGAAAGTCATTTTTCACATAAACCCAATATCGTCTCATTATGATGAGAATGTAATAAATTCGCTCTCATTCAAATAAACAAAAGAATAAATTCGCTTTCATTCATCATAACTTAAGTTATAATAAGATCTTATCTCTAAATTAGAGCTCGTGCCGGCCATGAGAATAATCGCGGTCAAATGTTTAGTTTCGTGATTCTCAACAGCTGGGGAAGGATCCATAACGGGTGACTAACCACCACGTTACATTATTCTTTTCAATCGTTCTCTCATAGGGATAATGATTCTAATAAATGGATCAGACCCTCCAAAGGAAACTGAATTCAGGGTTATAGTTGTCACCGAAGAACTTTCAAGTCAACCAAAGAGTTGTACAAATTTATATAGTGTTTCTCGATATGTATGTTATTCATCATTCAAATATTGATCTTAGTTTTAAGGCTAAATGTATATTTATGTTTTCTCCTTCATTATCGTAATATTTAATTCTGCTGCATTCGTTGTATCTAATTCAACTCATCTCGCAGGTTTCGTCCGGAGTATGTTGCGTCGCAACACAAAGCTTGAACGGTAGCGAAGCGGGCCTGAGGTATAGTTTCGAATCCACCGGAAAGGGAAAGGGAAGAGAGAGAGAGAGAGAGAAAGAATGAGCCAGTTATGCTAATAGACCGCGACTTTTTCAACTGCGCAAGTGTCGCGTTGGAAGGGGAAAGGCACGTCATTAGCCGTAATAGGCGCGCTTATTTTAAATTCTTCAAATTCATTCTTATTTTCAAATCAAGAAATTATAATAATTCATGTTAATATGGTTCACATATGTTACTGCAATAACTACAAGATTCATGTTAATACAGTATTTTAGTATTATTACTATGGAACATGTAATTTACTTAATGTCCGATTAGAATATCAAAGTATGTCTAAAAATCGTAAATGAACTGCCCTAAAGTTCAAATTTTTTAAATATGAAAAAATCAATTTTGTTTGAAAATTCGATTATTCTAGTTAAGGAGTCATCGTTCCAGTTGAAACTTAATCTTTGTGGTTTGAAATTCAACTATTTCAGTTACAGATTAATAATTTCAGTTGAAAATTCATCGCATTGTTTGAATATGTGAAGATTTTTTTTAAATTAGTTTTTTATGTTAAAAATTTGCTTTAAACTTAAAATGTATTTATTCCAATTCAATATTCCATCATTTTATTTGAAAATTTATCTCTTTCGTTGAACACTAATTTTTTGAACTGAGAATTTAACCATTCAATTTTTGTTTGAAAAATGATATTTTTAAATTGAAAATTCATCTATTATGGTAGAAATGTTTACTTGAAAAATTAGGAATCTGAAGCAATTTAAATTTAATTTAATATCGTACTGTATACATATTCCGAGTCAAATGTTAAAAAAATGCGTAATATTTGGATGGATCCATGCCATGTACAATTATACTTGGAAAAAACCTGTTATCGAATCTTTTATTTGATAGAGTATGCGTAGGGAGAAAAACGTTATTAGAAACAATGTGATAACAAATATTTTGGAGGTTTCATATGAAACTTTCAAGTTTATAGAATCTTGTAAAGATTTGCATTATAGGTTATACAAGTATAAGAGCCGAGCATTAAACGTTGTGTCTTAAGGTGGCAAAATATACGTAAAGATACAGTGAACTTTACGTAACTGTAAGAGCTGATTGAGAACAACTGAAGAACGTTAGTCAAAATAATATATTTTTTCTTTTAACTTTGAAAATGTTGAACTTTAGGGCGGTTAATTTATTATATTTTCAGACAAACTTTCTATTACAATAGGGGTTTTTACTGGGATAATAATTGCATTACATTTTTCATAGTAATAATAATAAAATACTGTATTATCATGACTCCTATAGTTATTGCAGTAATATATATGAACCACGTTAACATAAATTATTATAATATCTCTATCTAAAAATAAAACTTGCATTATTCCTTATTTTTAGTCCGTCACCATATTTGTGTAAATTTGAAGCATTTAAAAAAAGCGCGCGTATTACGGCCAATATCGTGGCTTTCATCTTCCAACGCATCGCTAGCGCAGTTGAAAATGTCGCGGTCTATTAGCATCACTGACGGGCGCGCGATTGACATTGGCTTGCCGCTCAATCAGTACAGTTCGCATCGTTCGCATCGACTGGTCGATCTGATCACATGGTACGTGCGGAGCTCCCTCGTGTCCGGTCTCGACTTTTCAAACAAAGCCATAATCGCCATACGCGAAATCTAATTTATCTATGCCTCTCGATGGCAACTTATTTTTCAAACGAGAATAGATTCCAAACGAAACAAAAAATGTAATCGAACCAAACCGAAAACCTGTCGAAGTGCGTGACGCCAAGGCCGGTCTCGTCGAAACGGAAGTTCCTTTGTTCGTCGCTAACGGAATAATCTATCGAAAGAGTGTTTGATGCTTATTAACGAGCTCGCTGAAAAAATTGAACATTTGTTTCTTAATTGAATTCCTCATGTAATCGTTTTTCCTTGTGTGTTTTCCTCAATAAATCAGGGTTTTTTGTGCCGCATGGCTTTCTCCCTTCACTCGGAGTTTTCATTTATCTGCCTAATTTTATCAATAAGTTCATTTCAAAACTAAGTAATTTTAGAAGATTTCCAGGAAACGTATCGAGCTAAAAAACATAAAAATTAACCAGGTCACTGAGCCACCTAGGGCAAGGCGACCCAAGGCAAAACACAACCATAGGACCTGAGGATACCATGGCTCCAAATTAATTCACATATAAGCAGCAGATCTGAAACCTGCAGTCAATTTTAGAATACACAACATACCGCGACACATCAACTTTAAACATAGTTGTATAAGTCATAAAGTTACCCACCGCATCTTCTTTAAAAACTTTAAAACGTTGAAATGGTCTTCAACATAATCTCCTTCACTAAATCAGTCCGTCAAATCTGAAGCTGTCTTGATTTCTAAACGGGACCTACGCTACTGAATTTTTCTAAACGTGTCATCAACACAGTAGTTCAAGTTAAACTGCCCACGAAATGCCAGTTTGGAATACCAATTCGTAGTATATGAATCATCGCCGTGCGGTCAAGGGAAAAAGAAGTCGGGACAAAAAGTCCTAACGCGTGGCTTTGAATGTTTCCTGCTCGACAAGAAAAAATCGCAGAATTTCGAGTCGAAGACATGAATATTCCTTAACATTATATTTGTAAAATAATGCCAGTTTGATTTTTATCAAAAATTCTTGTCTTTCCTGTGACAGAAACTGTGTGAAAAAACAGGAAAAATTGCCATCAACTTTCAATACATTGACTTTGAAGTCCTCCCAAGTACAAAATTGATATCAGAAATTTGAAAAATTGATGATTATGCTTCAACTTGTACTTTATTATTGTAATCAGTAGAGTAAAAAATGTCAATAATAATTATCTCGTAATGAAGGAACGTCCTTCTCGGCATTATCGAATATAACTGTGACAGATGCCTTCTAAAAAAGTGTCACGCTGTGCCCACTGCCGCAAGCCATTGGCGTTTACTGAATCTCGTGTGCACTACACAGCAGAGATATGGATTTTGAAAACCTCATTCAGCCTTTACAATTTATATTGTTTGAATGTCTAATTAAACAAATTTCTCTATTTGAATAAAATGTAAATTTTCGACTTTCCATTTTTTTACTGACCCGCCTCCCCTCCCCCTCAGTGTGTTCGTTGCCTGAAAAAAGAAATTTCTTTTTTTTAGATCTATCAACATGACATTAACATTAACGTGCCATCGGACTGTCAGAATTAACACTGGGGTTTAAACGGGAAAAGCTCGGTTGTCGAAAAAATATAAAAAAGAAGTACATCTTATTAACTTTTTGTAAAATAAAGTTTAGTCACCTCCTAAGGAATTTTGAAGGAATAATTCACACCAAATAACTTTTGATTTACCCCACTCTCCCAAACAACTAATATTATACCCGGAAACTGCTTTAAAAATACAAAATAGTAGTTTCATATAAAATCCATGCTAAAGACGGTATCTTTTGGAACTTTTTTTAAAATAAATAAATTTTATTTTATATGTAGCAAGTTTCAAGGTATCTTCAAACTAATCCTAAATTTTTTAAACAATTATTATTTGTTTGAATAATTTTTTTCTTTGGAATCGTGGAAAGTTATTATTTTTCGGGTTAAGTGATACAGTTGATGAATTTCAAGAATAATAATATTTCTATCATTACATATTTGGTAATTATATAAACATTTTTAATTTGCTTGAACAATTTTTCTCCTGTTAATAGTACCGAGTTATTTCTTCTGAAATTAATGACACAATTAACGACTGTTGAGAGTATTATATTTTTCAACGATATTTGGCAATTAGGGAAACAATTTAAATTTGTTTAAACAATTTTTTCGCAACGAAATTCTTGAAATGTACAATTATTTTAACCATTTTCATGCGTTTAAACAATGTTTTTTTCCTGCGAATCTTGAGAAGTTACTATTTTATGGAATTAATGGAAGACAGTTTTGCAATAATTTAAACAATAAATTCTCCTTCACTTTCGCCTTTTCGTAGGAAGGTGGACAAAATTCTTGTACTCTTATAGTCCCTTATGCTATTAGCTTATTCTAGCTATATGTCTGAATATTGAAATCCATATGCAAAGAATTTTTTAAGTGAGAGTGGCGGGATGAATGCAATGCTTAAATTGGAGTTTTCATATTTTGATGAATTTATTTGCACCCAGCAAAAAAGAAAGCATTGATACGGATTGGGGCGAATTAACATTTTTCAATGAGCGTGAATGCCGTTTTCTAACTCGTTCAAACGAATTGAGACGCATTTAGATGAATTGAGGGACTGATAGCAAAAGCGGACTAAAAAAAGAGTCGGAGCATATATATATATATATATATGTATAGAGTATACGTTGTCACCTCAAAAATATATATATACTAGACGTTGTCGCCTCATATATAACGTTGTCGCCTCCGAAAACGGAGGTGACAACGTTTTGCCTATTTTTCGATGTAAATCCATTTTAGATGTACTTTTGTAGCATTTGGCGAAAAAACGCTCGGAGGCGACAACGTTCATCGTTCATCAGCAGTAGTATAGCTATGACAGTTCTGCGGCACCACTACGTAGTTCCAGCTGCCACCGACCGATGGCGCCACTGGTCAGTTACCGACAGTCGGTAACTCGCGCAGATTCTTGATTCAGTCACTAAGCATGGTCCCTGCTTTACCGACCGAACCCACAAGCAACTTTTATGTAGGTGGCGCGGACAGTTCGATGGCAGGGTTCTGTTCCAAGCTAAAAGTCGGTAAAACAATGACCGGTAATTTACCGATAAACGATAATCGTTCCGTGTTAATATGTCACTAGTCGATAAGTTGTTACCGGCAACGTTTTTAAACATACAGTCGATAAATGTGATATCTGTTTTACCGCGAGAGTGCGACACTGAAGTTCAGATACATGCCGCGGCGTCTCGTCGTGGGGTCTCTGGCCCATATTCAGAGGCGCGCAGACGTGGAATTCCTCGCGCTCCCTATCCCGCTAAGGCATAGTGGGGACTTCTCTTTAAAAAGCCCATATTCTGAGGCGTCATATTTCAATTCGCGTTGTGGTGAAATGTGGATCAGTGTGAAGTCAGAAGTGTCTAACGAATGTCAATGGTTGAGAAGAAGAGTGGTTCTACGAAAAATGTGAGTTGTTAATCGTGCAGTGATTCAAGCAGTGAAAAGTGTTCTTCGTATTGCCTTATGCTATTAATTTAATTTTATCGTGTGTTCTTGGATTGCTAAGAGATCTGGAGAAGCTCATCGTTGTCATCGTCGGCACCATTCAAATCACGTTCCCGCTCAGAATCACCGCTACCGCAGACACCGCTACCGCTACCACAGACACCGCTACCACTACCACATACACTATCGATGGCATTACCACCAGCATCATCATCCTCATCACTATTACAATCATTGCCGCTCCACTTCAGTCATCATCATCACTACACGCAGCTATCGTAAACGGATGTAAGCAGTGATGATGAAGAAAGAAGTGCGAGTAAAAGACGGAACATAGAAATAATGAATCCTACTCATCGCAAAAGATCACAGCTTGTTATAATGAGCGGACGTAAACCTGAATGTGCGTCGAATAAAAATAAGTAGATATATATCGACGAATCCATTCAATATGAGTCTATGCACTGACAGCGCCGTGTATGAGACTATTCCCTATGCTTATACACAGAGCATAGTTACATACAGGGCTGTGTCAGCAGATAGACTCATATTGAATGGAGGTGTTGATATATATATATCTACTTTACTTAATCAAGCGTTCCTTCCTAATTGTATAATTATAATTGTATAATTAATAAATTGTAACAAGAAACTAAAATATTGCTTACTTCTTTAAATTCAAATTCTTTTTTATAATCATATTTTATGAGAGTTCATTCCAATAATTTTGTTACTGTCTTGGATTGCGGCAGTAAAGGGTGATCCATCTGCATCATTACTATCACGACCAACTCCTAATACATCGCTCGCAAAGAGGCAAAATATTACACCTCAATGCTGCTGCTGTAAATCATACCATCAAAATGATCCTCGTTTCCACTTGAAAACAATAGATCTTCCTTTACCTCGATTTAAGACTAGAAGACAAGAAATCGAAGAGATTTTACAGGTCAAAGTCTATGTAGTATACATAGCCTAGTATATCGTTTTATTAACTCTATCAATCATAGATGGCAGCAGATGCAGCTTACGATCCTTTGCGTCCTCGTTATTTGGAACAATCACTGCCCTCATTATCATTCTCAACTAAGACATCAATTTCTGAGAAAAAGGTGGAGTCTAAAAACCAGGAAAAACGTTAAAAAACTGATAATATACCGCTAGTCCATAATGAAAGGAAAAATTAATACAGCAAAAGAAGTTGTCTCATTATTCTCAAGAATAAGGGGTGCACGATTGAATATTAAAAAATATTTGAAATTTGTGAAAGAAAAATTAATAATGATTTTTTTTAAATGTCATGCATGTAAGATTTTATACCTAATATAAGAGTATTAAATAAAAAAGGTTTATTCTTTTATTTTAAGGGTTGTATTATTCATTATTTTTACATTGTATTTTCCCAAAATATGCACAATACTTTCAGATATAAAAACTATAAATTGAAATCTTCTAGAAGCTTCAAAAAAATCAGACTCTTGAGCTATAGTAGTGGCATTCAATACAGGTAATGGTCGTGAAATTTAATTGGTTATAACATTATTATTGACTTAGTGGTACCATCTATCAATGATATTAAATGTAATAGCTAGAAATTTGAAACATTTTGATTTAGCTTGACTAATGTTTACCTTTAATTTCTTTTTATTCAAGAAAAAGACCGAACCTACTTTTATAAAGTAAAATCTTAAACTAATTTAACTAGGTAAAATCTTAGCATAATTTGTTAAAAGAAACATTCTTAAAACATTTTAAATACAAATATTTTTGAATATGATCTTAGTCTAATCTGAAATGAATAAGCGATTTTCTTTCATGAAAAATGTGAATATTTATTCACAATTTTTTTTTACAATGTGTCATTGATATACAAAATTGTGTCTACTGCACATATTCAAATTCAAAATTATTATATTGTCCGCCAAGGTAGATGAAAAAGAGTTTATTCGTTTTGGCTGCTTCTTCCAGGTTTTCAAACGTCTTCTCACATTGTGCATCTTCAAATACTTTCATAATTCTGGCAGGTAAGAAAACGGAAAACTGGTTTTCTAATTCAGCGATAATTCTGGTGCCATATTTAGTTCGAACTTTTCGAACTCTTGTCACAACATGCTTTTTATTCAGGGTAAGGTCAGACAACGGTTTGGTAGGCATAATCTCAACCATTCGGCCAACTGAATTCAAAGCTTTGAGATCCATCTTCCCCAAAGGCATCTCGATTTTTCTTTTCGCAAGATCTCAAACATTCACTTCACTGCAATTTGTTCAATGGAACCACACTGTAATCTTTCACTGCTTTAATAGTCCTCTATCCCCACTTCTCAGACATAACCCCACTCATTGAACATGCGCACAAATGTTCTAGAAGCTTCGAAAAAATCAGACTGTCGAGCTATAGTAGTGGCATTCAATACAGGTAATATTCGTGAAATTTAATTGTTAATAACATTATTATTGACTCAGTGGTACCATCTATTAATGATATTAAATGTAATAGCTAGAAATTTGAAACATTTTGATTTAGCTTGACTAATGCTTAACTTGTGGATAGGTTTAAAAGTAATGAACACTCTCAATACCTTTAATTTTTTTTTTGATTCAAGAAAAAGACCGAACCTACTTTTATAAAGTAAAATCTTAAACTAATTTAACAAGGTAAAATCTTAGCCTAATTCGTTGAAAGAAACATTCTTAAAACATGAATTCGCACTTATTATAAAAGTCTTTAAGCTTTGTATTTTTCAAACAACAATCTGTAGTATCAACACTTTTAGTCACATCATCAGCGCCATCGTTGTCAGCACTGCTTCCAGCATAGATACTGATGGTTGGCTGATCCTGAGGAGTCAAGAACCAGGTCTTGAGCGTCAGGACATTTCGGACAGCGCAGTTGTGATTCTAGAACTGGGTATGATGATTACACGTGATGGAAACTGCATTGTGTAATTTCTTTAGCGAAGGACAGCCCAAATCCTCCAAATTGCGTACATGCAATCCAAACTCGTCAAACAATTTCTTCTTTTCAAGTCCTTTGACGTAAATAGCACAAGCACCAAGTAGTATATCTTGAAGTATAGGTCTCACCTCCTCGTAGGGTATGTCACCAGAAGTCCACCCGATACCGTGATAATTGCGAGACAGCCACAAATTTTCACTCTTGTATCGAGCAGGCAGAGAGTTCCAATAGCAGGGAGGTTCAAAGAGGTAGACCAGAGGTTGAGCTTCTTCCTGGAGGGGAACTATAGCCAATTCCTTGAAGACGAACTGGTTGTTGGGCTTCTTGAAGCCTTGCACGTCTACAATGAACTCCATTTCGATGAAAACTGAATTATCTTACTAAAATCATCTACTTTATACCTTTTATCCCCACCACTATCATCTTAAATCAACTTCTTCACACTACCACTCAATGGTTGGTACTGAATCATACGGTCATGTATAATTAGACAGCAGGCTGCAGTTTCAGCGGGAAAATTGTCTGCAGATTCAAATTCCAAACGAACGTCCACTGAGGTCTGTTTGAGAAACTCATTTTGTTTTGAGCAATCAATGACACAGAGAGGAGCGTATTCTTTAAAATCACTTTTCTTCAACATTGGTTCAGGCTCTTTACCATAGTAGGCTGTCTGAAAGTTTGCATACATCTCATACAGAAGTGCAAATTGATTATGGTCAAACTCCAGATTTAAATTACCATACGGATAGTACTGTGAATTGAGGAATAACTTGACATTGGTTATATTGCAGTGATCGAAGCGATTAGCATATCTGGCTAGCCTATCCTTTCTACCTGTCTGGAAACCCAGTATAACGTAACGTGGTTTTTCCAACTGAGTTGATGTTTTCACAGTCCATATATGTCTTGAGGTGGTGGGAATCAGGGGGTACTCATACAATTCCCATGAGCGAAAACTCATAGTTGTGAGAAAATCTTTTCCAATGATGTTCAGCAAATTTATTTTTTGCTCATCCGAAGCCATTACATATGGTATCATCCATTCCACTTTATGAATTGAGATCTTATATTGCTCTTCGTTTCCTGGCGCTTGTCGTGCTTGAACAATGGCATTCAAGTCACTGCGTGATCTTGTCAGGATGAGTTCATGCTTTGCGTTTACAACGATCTTCCGATAGTCTTCAGCAAATCCCAGGATCATACTGAGTGGTATAGTGACATCAAAGTATCCCGCATTATCGGTCAGACGTTTCGTTCCTTCCGGGATGTCTAGCCATCCTGCATTCTCCATTAAATAAATTTGCCCGGGGGTAAATGAGACGTAGCTTTTTATGGTGCTAGTGAGACCGACATTTTTGCAACGATCAATCTCAATACCATTGAGTTCATAGCGAACTTCATCAAACAGATAGCAGATGGCATTGCTCACTAGTGCTGTACCAGTAACAGCTGTTACTCCATCAGACCTTGTCAGTCTTCCATACACATGCAGTGAACTCTTGCTGGGTAGTATACACAAATCTTGATGTTGGACAGCAATTCGAATTTCATCACTGTTGTTGAATGACGATGAAGCATAAGGCTGATGTGAGTGAATCTCATAGTGAGCTACGGACTCATCAAATCTCACTGGTGCTTGAATGTTTAGTATTTCTTCCATTTTTATTACAACAGAAGGAGATGATCAATATCTTGAATGGTCGCTTCAGTTTCTTTTTCCACGAGGTTTGATCTTCAGACCAAGCTGTGTCAGAAAGAGCACGTTCTGAGGTGTTAGCGCCTTGCGTGCTGCTTGAGAACTGGCGTGTGTTTCGCATGTTGACGCTGTTATATAAACACCTTTGCGATTGTACACTATACCCATTATGATGACTTGACGTGCAGTCGTATTGTTATCACCTCTCCTCGGAAATTCACCAAGTCTCCGTCTTGATCAACTATGCGGAGCTGAATTTGATGTATTGTCTTCACAGCGATTGGAAGGTAAATGACGTGTGACGGCACTTCAACGATCTTATATCCTGGTGGTACAACAGGAAAGAATTCATGAATCGTGTGCACTTTGCGATTATTTATGTAAGCTCCAGTAGTGATATTACACTCAACTCGCAGAGCATTCACTTTGAGAATAGCCACAGGTAGATCCGAAGTATGAGTCTTATTGGCTTCGAGAACACGTGGAGCGAATCCCAACAATCGTGCAATAGAATCGTGAGGTTGAAAGTTCACTTTTCGATCACACTTTATCTCGCTGCGCAATGTGTTATTATTTGGCTTGATGTTTATTGTAATTCCATCAATTGCTAGAGCTTTCTGGACATGACTCTCAATGTCTTCAATCTCATAGCTGCCAGTAGGTATGGTCTCAACTGGATCACCAACATAGATTTTATTCTTTCCAGTGTCAACGTTAGGAATCGCATTGAATGTAAGCATTTCAACGAGTCCAAGTACATAGTTCTTATGAGGAGAGAGTTCTATTGGTGGAAAATACTCTGAGTCTAGCACAGAAGAGTTTCCTGTTATCGTGAGAGTAAATGATTCTTCCATGATCGTGTTTTTCTCTGTACTGACTCTAGTCCGTTTATTACATGTTCTTATATAGACAGTATTTGTCTTTTATATTTAGTTGTCCAGCTAGAAATTTTAAGCCAAAGTGACCACATTCAACACTGTCATAATCCTGATATCTGTCATGATTGTATTTTATCACGCTACCAACACCTAGGTAATCTACGAGATCCAAAGGTGGACGAAGATTACCGAAACTGTCAAAGTATAGGACATTATCACCGATCTTTCTATAACTTACCCAGTGGGTACCTGGGCCGTGACTATCATCAAGGTTAACAATAGCTGACTCAAGTTGATGAGGTCCCTTTACTGGTAGTTGATTACGCATAAATACTCCACGAAAATGTGAAATCTTTAGAGCTTTAGCATACTTGAAAAGATCGGTATCAGTGAGTGCATGGTGAGGTAGCTTCACTACACGTTTTTTGATGCTGGTTTTAGACGAAGTCCCTGTCCTTTTCGGTAAGGTTTCATACGAAGACCTAATCCTTTTCTGTAGGGTTTTAGGTGTAAACCTTTTCCTAGAGCAATAGCCTCCATTGCATTGTTATGACGTTGAGCTTCTGCCAGTTGTTGCTTAGCTGCGCTAGCATCATTTACCGCCTTAGCTACACCTGCTGCTCCACCAGAGAGAGCTCCAAGTGCACTGAGTCCGGCAAAAATTGGAATCAGTGGCAAAACACCACCGACTTTCGAAGGGATTGGTAGAACACGTGGATTTTGCACTTGATGTTTATCGCCTGCACTTTTGACAGCTTTCTGTGCACCTCTGATTGCAGACTTGATTGCCACTTTTGCATCACTACTTCTTTTAATTGCTTTCTTAGCTGCATTCACAACCTTTCTGAATGCTATTAGTTTATTTCTTGCAGCTGGTTTCTTTTTCACACTAGGTTTCCTCTTCTTTGAACTGGGTTTCTTCGTCAGCCCCATACCGAGTTTCGCTTTGGCATTCATAACGTTAGTTATTGCTAATGCTGCCGCTTTCTCGCTATTTCCAGCTTCTTTAGCAAAAACGCGCTGCCAGGCTTTACTAGCTAGTACACGATCTGCAGCGTTTCTCACTTCAACGTTTTCACGATTTCGCGAGTATGCAATGTCGTGTTCTTTACACGCAGCGTCTAGAGGATTGATACCGGGATCACCTCTAGCAAGTCGTTTGGCTAGCTTAGTACCTGGACCACAGTATTGGTAGCCAGGCAAGTGCAACTCAAAAGGCAAGTTGTTTATAACTTTGTTGATCAGTCCTTTACCTCGATGATGACGGCGTGATACTTTGTTCACTTTATGGTGCACAATCATTCTTCACTGAGCAAAGGTAAGCACGCAACTGATGTAAGAATTATATAGGGGCTGTATTTATAGCTTTCATGACAGTCGAGTTCAAGATGCGCTTTAAGACACAACCCGTTAAACTTCCAGTTGGCAACTTTGACACCTTAGTTCAATCAGAGAAGAAGACGGTAAAACGTCATGGCAGCCTACTACCAGACAGCATTCGAGCAGTATTATGTGGACCATCAAATTGTGGCAAGACGGATACATTACTTGCCCTAATCCTACACCCAAATGGATTAAAATTTGACAATGTCTACGTCTACTCAAAATCCCTCAAGCAACCAAAGTACAAATTCTTGGAGCGGGTGTTAAATAATGTAGAAGGTGTTGAATATTTTCCTTTTAGTGAGCATGGAGATGTAATACAACCAAGTGAAGCTCAAGCAAATTCAATAATTGTATTTGACGATGTGGCCTGTGAGAAGCAGGATAACATTAGAGCCTTTTTCTGTATGGGAAGACACGCTCATGTTGATAGTTTTTACTTATGTCAAACTTACGCTCGAATTCCTAAACATCTTGTTCGAGATAATGTCAATATGTTGATACTTTTCAAGCAGGATGAGAGGAACTTGAGACATGTGTATGATGATCATGTGAATACTGATATGAGTTATTCTCAGTTTCGAGACTTATGTTCAGCATGTTGGAATGCTGATAAGTATGGATTTGTTGTAATTGATAAGGACAGTGAGCTCAACAAGGGAAGATACAGAAAAGGTTTTGACTGTTTCATCTCTCTATAAGTTAATGTCATGTAGTGAAAATGATGTCATTATAAATTGAGACATCAACACGTCAACATGTCAAAGTTTCACAAAGAGAAGGAGGTGCTCCGTCAAATTGCTAAAGCTAGTGAGGCGATTCGACGTAAACATCGAAAGCTCAAAATGGGTAAAGAAGCAACTGAAAAGATAATGAGTGAAACATTTAAGCCAATCGTCATGCCACTGCAGAAACTGGTTGATATATCAAATCCTTCAGTCAAGAAGGAAGTTCTACAAAATGAGCTTGTAAAGAAAAAGGATGAGGAGGATGAGCATGAGGAGGAGGATGACGAGCAGGAAGAGGACGATGATAATGCTTCCTTTATGACTGCTGATGCTGAAGGCGAGCAAGATACAACTATTCTTCAAGAAGATGCCGTGACTGAGTCTGGTGATAATTACGAGTATTTAACAAACAAATTTCTCAGGATGCTGCAAAAAAATAGGAAGCAGTATTTGGATATGGTTTATGGTGTGCGTAAACTCAATGATGGCAGTCTTATGATTGGTGACAAACCCATTAGTTTTGAGGGACAATATATCAATGTTGGTGGTAAACAGTATCTGAAAACAGTTGGTCTCCTTGAACTTCTATTCAAACAAAATCCAGCAGAATCTCATATAAGCACTGACGATCGAAACAATTATAAGGAAATTTTGATTGCTACAAATGCACACAAGAAGCGATACAGTCCCAGTGAATCCATTCGCACTAGCAGCAATAATAAGTACAAGAACTTTATTTCAAAATTATTTAACGTATCACGCAGACGATCATCCAAAGGTGGAGGTTCCCTACCACAGTTTATGGTAGCAAGAAAAAATGTAAAGCCTGACTACGTCTACTGGGACGACCCTAACGAACTTGTTGATCGTCTTCGTCTACTCCTAGCATCTCAGGCAGCAGGCAACCCGAGTCATAACAATGAAATTATATCAATCATTGAGGAACTGCGGGAAGCTGAAATCATATATTAGGAGGGTACTGAGAACGCTTTCATCAGTATGACGATGAGTATCGACGTGTTTGGACGTCACCTGGATCGAACCGCTGCAGGAAGCCGTGGGCCGCCTGGTGTTGGATTCAAGATTACTTCTGACGGCCATTACGATGTAGATGGCAAGAGAGTTTGTAACGTTAGTGAGGCCAAAGAACAATACGACGCAGTCAATTTGGGACTTGTACAGCGTATTGTGCAAAACGAGATACGTACTGTGTATCAAGTCACATCATCTATGCGAACAGAGATTGACAATAATAGTTTGATGATACGTTTACTCGAAGAATCAATCAACGAAAAACTTAAAAATCTGGAGATTGACACCCAAAGAAATTGATCAGTCCGTAACACTGAACTCATTTCCCAGTTGGACGCTCGATTTAACGCACTCGAGAATGGACAAGGAGAAATTGGCAGTAGTCACAGAACTGCATAAACCTGCTAGAAATAATTATCCACGTCGTCGTGTGCAAACGCGTGGTATAGACGAGACGTGGCAGGCAGATTTGGTTGAAATGCTACCCTATGCCCGTGAGAATAATGGCTACAAGTATTTACTTACCGTTATAGATATTTTCTCCAAGTACGCTTGGGCGGTTCCTGTTAAAAGCAAGAGTGGACCAGATGTTACTTTAGCAATGCAATCTATATTTGTGCGGGATCGTGTGCCAAAAAACTTACACACCGATGAAGGCAAAGAATTTTGTAATTCACATTTTAAAAAACTTATGCAACGATATGGCATCAATCTCTACTCAACGCAAAGTAATCTAAAGGCATCAATCTGTGCAAGATTTAATCGCACGCTTAAGAATAAGATGTGGCCACAATTTAACTTAAGAGGCAACTATAAGTGGATAGACATTTTGCCTACTCTCGTCTCCAAGTACAACAATACCAAACATCGATCAATCGGTATGAAGCCAAAAGATGTCAATGTCGAGGATGAAGAGGAGCTGATGCAACGCTTTAAAAAACTGCGAAATATACCGAGGAGAAGACCAAAGTTCAAAGTTGGTAACAAAGTTCGAATCAGCAAACACAAGCACGTTTTTGAGAAAGGATACACCCCCAACTGGACAACAGAGATATTCACTGTGGATCGAGTTATGCTTACGAATCCAGTAACGTACAGGCTCAAAGACTATCAAGAACAACCCGTTGCTGGTGGATTTTATGAGCAAGAACTTCTCAAAGTTAAACATCCAGACGTATACCTTGTGGAAAAAGTAATCAAGAAACGTGGTGATAAAATACTTGTAAAGTGACTAGGTTTTGACAGTTCACACAACAGCTGGATAGATAAATCAGATATGTAATCAACTTTGTGCGATGTTAAATCAACTCTGTACAATGTCGAACCAATGATGAATCAATGTTTAACCAACGATGAATCAATGCTGAACCAATGATGAATCAATGTTGAACCAACGTTGAACCAATGATGAATCAACGGCGATTAAATGTTAAACTAAATTATGAGATTTATAATACTAAGTTTACGCTTGTGCTAACTAGATGTAAGGTTTTTGATAAATAAAAAAAGCCCTTCGTACATATATAATGTTTTTATTCAATACGACCCTTATACGTACTATTTACACTTGAACCTAATTTTTTACTAGAAGATCTAGCAATTCTTCATCACTATCGCTTAAAACATCATCGACATTCATTACGCTGATTCTATAATGCCCCCATGCGAGGGTGTCTGTACTGTTTGGGAGTAAGTATCGCTTATCGTCATAAGGACTCAGTGCAATCTTTTGCTGTTCAATAGTTTCGACGTTGTGTAGTCTTGACCTAATCACATATTGCGTTCTAGATTGGATACACAAATTTCGCAAGCATTCTGTGTAATCATCGAAGGTGATACTTTTCTTTACAGCGGCTGCTTTTACACCTTTGGCTTTTTTAACAAAGTCCTCACCATTGACACGGACACTATACATCTTACTACGCAAACCAACAAATTCCGTAATTATTTTACCATTACATTCATCTTTCATCAAACCCAGAACTTTCTTGTTTTTTTGAGGCATTCCAAAAATATTGTCTCGAGGGTAATCTGATGTGTCGAACTGTTGAATATTCTTTTCCATATCTTCTTTCATGTCGGCATAAATGTCCTGACACTTCACTTCATATATTAAACTGTCTGTGTCAGTGTACAAGAGTTTACAGTTGTTACGATATTTTTTACGCATGTAATCGTAGTGAAAATCATAAATTAGGATTTTAGATACATCCAGCACTGTCAGACCCACATAGATTGGCTTATTAAACAAAACTTCTGTCTTTCTTAACTCTATAGCCATGAGATTTTCACTGAAAATGGCTCGGCTGTGAAAGTTCGGTTTAGCTATGAGGGCTTCTGCTCCATACCTACCCTCCCATTTCGCCACGAGTTTCACGTTTACATGCTTTCGTACGTTCTCCATTGTCTTACCGTAAACTGCATTATTCATCAATTTGTATAAGTTCTTTTCGAATTCATTTTTAGCTTGTGCTCTCTTTTCTGTATTGAAATCTATGTAACTCTTGAGCCATGTTGACTGATTGAATTGAAGTACTCTGTGAATTTTGAGTAATACAAGACCGTTTGCAAGAGCATGTTTGAGAGCTCGGTAATGGAGAACGTACTTATGTTTCAGTAGGAGGGTGGTTAGAAGCTTCTCCTGGTTGGAACCCGGTGGTTTCAAGTGTTCTGGACAGAACGGTAAATCATTATGCTCATCGTGAAGCTCGGGTGGATAGTATAAATCAACTTCTAGAATATAACCAATGGGTGAATCATTTGGAATATTGAAATCAAAATTTTCCAAATTTGTAACCCACTCAAAACCACCGTAAGGAAGCGGTTGTCCCACTGCCCAACCATAAAGGTTGTTTGCATCGAAATATACAATGTAGATGATCTCACCTCTTTCATTGAAAACTTTCATATACTTGTTGTTGGCAATGGCGTATCGGTTGGAGCATTGACTCACTCCACCCTTTTTACCCTTCTCGGTAATCAATAGCATATCAACGTCAGTGAGGAGTTCCAATCTTACCTCTGTATACTTAAGCATAGCGTCCCATGTGAAGCCAGGAGTCGTGTAGTAATGTGCTGGATCGAGACCGTAAGACATGAGACACTGTTCTCGGAAATTTTCAAACACATCAGCCAACAGCAACACATCAGTCTTCATGTATAGTTTTACGTATTCGCCGAGGGTTTTGACACTGAATGCACACCATACCTGTTGTGCATGTTCGTAGTCCTCATCAGATATTGATGAATCATTCAGGGTACTGTGAAACTTTTCTTTTGGTGGAAGCTGGTTTTCTTTCAGTCTCACCCTCGAATCCAGGTATTCATAGGGGATAACACCTTTCCTCGTTAGAAGTTCAACTTTCTCACTCTCCATTCCAGAAAACATTGCACTCACAATTTTATACTCAGTGAGATACGATGCTAACTTTTCCAAGGACGATGCCATGAATCTGAATGAGTCAATGAATCGGAATTTTATCTGTGTTCCATTAACATATTTGGTAAAAGATATGTATTTTTCCTTATTTAATGCCAGAACTTTTACTTTTCCTTCAAATTGTGTAGCAATGTCGCGGATGATAAAGTGGGCATCATACCCACTCAAGTTGTGGAACACAACAGGTATGATGTTGGAATCTTGATAAGCTAGATTACAGTATTCATGTGCGGGACCTCGATATTTTCCTGTCAGGTGACAGTGATCGCGAACCTTCTTCATGGGTGGATGTAGGGCTTTCTGACAGATATGACATGTAGTGGCTTCAAAGAAAGTTTCCTGTTGCCTTGGTGTTAGTTTCTGCATCGGAACTGGAGATGCCCGTATTTTCTCACATTTATTTGCCATTAACTGTAACTCTCGAGCAAACCACTTTGCTGGTTCCACACCTTCAGGACATGAGTTGTAGAATGACAGTGAATCATTGTAACTGCACTTGAATAAGTACCCGATGTCAAAAACTTCATGTTTCTGGAACACTTTAGTGTTTGTTGTCTGTTTTTGTACGTCTCCACTTGGTATTAATAGGGACTCACAATCGGCATAGATAATGAATGGTACCTTTTCTCTATGCTTGAAATTTTTGAATTCAATGATATTTCTGCCAGGTTTTGGTAGCATTATTTTACAATCATTCACTTTTTTACAATCTTCCCAATGAGCTACCAACGTCTCTATTTTTGAAAAGTAGGGCAAGCATCTTTCACAGATATGTTTTCTTCCATCATGTTTCGATAGCTGGT
>CAKNXH010056633.1:6539-26570 GCA_932178445.1 Andricus quercusramuli
CACATTTCTGTGGAAGATGCCGTGCATCTTCTTGTCGAGGAGCTCTTTTTCTCCTGTGCTTTCTTGATCCTAGCCTTCAGGAGTAAGTATTGAAGATGGATAAGATTTGATGCATTTTGCTCACCCCTGATATTGAAGTCAAGGCCGAGTGTTTCAGCAGCCTCTTCTGCTGCTTTGTAAAGAAACTCCCCTTTGCCTACTTCTTCGTGTTTTCTGACCATTTTAAGACGAGGATCTTGTCCATTTGCGACAATTTGTGCTGTACCCAGAATAATCCTGTTGTGAAGACATTCAAGATTCAGTATTCCACGACCACCTTGACGGCGTGAGATGTAAAGTCGTGGAACAGAAGACACAAGGTGCATGCTTTTGTTTATATGCATAACTTTTCGGGACCCGATGTCGAGGGATCTGAGCTGGCCGTTCGTCCATGGAACTGCTCCAAATGAATAGAGTACTACTGGGACGGGAAGCATGTTCGTTGCAGATACTTTGTTCCTCGCCGATAGTTCGGAAGACCATATCTGTCGGAGGAGACGTTTGTATCTGCATCGGGGAGTATCCTTTATGGATGTTACGTCCTGAATGCGGCTTTGTGGCACACCCAGGTATGTATAGGTCTCTCCAGCGCAAGGGTGTCGTATAGCGCTTCTGTCAACTAGTTCAGGATCTTCGGGGATGCCGTTAAGTTTTCCTTTCTTCAAATTAACCTTGGCGCATTTCTATAACCCGAACTCCATTCCAATCTCTTGAGTGTACTCTTTGACAATTTTTGGAGCTAGATGTAGTTTCTCTTGATTTCTAGCATAGATCTTAAGATCATGCATGTAAAATACATGAGTTACCTTATGCTTTTGATTTCCAGGTTTGCCGCACAGATACCCTTCGGAATGGCGAAGTGCGAGAGATAGTGGCAATAATGTGAGGCAAAAGAGGAGAGGGCTCATGGTGTCGCCCTGTAACACACCTCTCTGAAAGGTGATACTGTTAGTGATCACACGATATTTTCCAGATAAGATGGTAAATCTGGTTTTCCAAAGCGGCATTAATCTCTCTATGTATTTCACGATGTGTGGATGAACAGACACATCTATCGCTGAGCAGGTTCTCCCGACATCCTGCTACGCCTTTCTTCGAACCACGTTGTTCATACATCTCTCGCCACACAGGTTCAATTGTCCGAAGAATCCCATCATTTAGGATGGCTGTGAAGATCTTAAACAGTGTATTCAGACCAGTTATTGGCCTGTAATTCTTAGGGTCAGCTAAGTTGCCCGTCTTCGGCAGGAGCACTGTAAGCCCTTCCTCCAACCACTCGGGGATAGGCTCTACCGATTTTAGATATGAGGTGAAAATTCGGGCCAGATGCTGGTGGGTTAAAGAAACTTCTTCCACCAGAAGGTCTTGATACCATCTGGTCCCGGAGCGGGAAAGTTCTTCATACCTCTTAATACGTTTTTCACCTCCTCGCTAAAGACAGGTGGGCATTCTTCCTCAGGTGTTATGAGGGCATTGCACAGCTCCTTGAAGCTCTTTATGTTCTTTGAGTCTTCTTGAAGTGGATGCTGGACCTCGTAGACTTCTCTCCAAAATGCTTCGACCTCCTCTGGTTTGGGCGGATGGTCGACAGTAATTGGAGGGTCTTGGAAGATTATGATGGATCAGATGAAAATTGTTGATTTTCTCTGACCCACCTCTCTCGCCGCTCTAGACTTCTCCTAGCGTTAGATAGTATTCGTATTCTGTCAAAAAATGCTGTCTGATGGTCATTAGCTTTGATTTGTTGATTGTGTGAAAGTCCTGCCAGATGTTATGTACACTGTTAAAAATAATATTAAATTTAATATACCTATGTGTATTAAAATTAATATATCAATCATATGAAATCGCCATTAAGAGCATGTATATTAAATTTCATATACATTCATGTTAATCACTTACAAGAAAAATCAGATAATTCCATTTTACACAAATTCAAGATAAGTTCAACATGAAGTTTCGACTCTAAATAATAAAACATGATACCTTCTTCCAGTTAATCAAAAATATGACTGGATTTTAGGTCGAAAAGATCAATTAAGCAAACAAATAACAGACCTAACCTACAATCAGCTTTATTAGCATTACATTTCTGCTATTTAGACTGGATTTTGGAAAAAGTTCCACCCGTACGTTGGACTTTCATTATAAATAACAATTCAGTCGACGAATTCTAGATTATTAATTTAATTGCGAATATTTGACAAGATTTGAAGAAATGAAAGCACTTTGAGTTTTCATGCACACTGCTATACCGACCTGTATATTAAATTTAATACACATGTATATTAAATTCACTACACCAATGTATGTTACATTTCAGTAGCGGTAGT
This sequence comes from Andricus quercusramuli, assembly GCA_932178445.1. NCBI lineage: Eukaryota > Metazoa > Arthropoda > Insecta > Hymenoptera > Cynipidae > Andricus > Andricus quercusramuli. The sequence continues at coordinate 8,912 of CAKNXH010056633.1, forward strand.
GCATATTTGCTTCACACACATGTATATTAAATCTCATACAGATTTTTCTAACAGTGTAGTCAATCACACACTGAATGCGGGACGCGTACTGTCTAGCCCAGCCTATCTTTGTGCTGAGTTGATGCATTCTTGTTTTGGTCTTATGATCAACCGTTGGTTTCGTGTTACGGCTTGCATCTGCCCAAGTTCTCGCTGCATTGTACACACCACAACTGATAGTCCAGAGGTCGGATTCCTCGGAAAAATCTTCACGAAGTTCATCATCCAATTCAGTCAGATCTTCGGGCTTGGGAGAAACCTGAATGTTGATGTTTCTCCGGGTCCTGAAGCATCGTTCTTCCTCTATTGGATGCCTGTTCGCAGTTGGTCTCAGTGTCGCCTCTCTTTCTCTGTTGCTGGCTTGTTCTGGATGCGGATGAGCAGGCACTCCGCTTATATAACCTCTTTTCCGGAGGTTCTCGGAATGGTTTCGCAGACTTTCTTGAGAAAAGTCTGAGAGCTCTGGGCGTTTCTCGCACCACAGAGCATGCAGTCGTGCCATGTAACCATCTCGTTCAGGGACCATACAGGCATCGTAGCACTCCAGCAGGCCGTCATTGAGTTGATCCATCCACTTAAAAGTAACAAGATTCCGCCGATCAATCGCATTGTCTCCGCCTTGATTGGCTCCCCCAACTGTACGGTAGTCGGCATTGTTGTTCGACCCATTGTCATTCAGCTTTCGGCACGGTTCTCACGCCTTCGCTTGGGGGTTATTCCTTCGGGACCATCCCTGTTCAATTGTCCGCGACTACTTATTAATTATTGTAACCACATTCAGCAGAAACCCTTGGTACAGGGACCCTCTATCCGCAACCCGAGGACGCGTTCGGTGGCTTTGTCATAGGCTCTCCGGTTCGATTCCCAAGGAACCAAACCGAACCGAATATATATATGTAATTTGAAACTAGCTGTGAATTCGATTTCGAGTTTTTCCACTATGTTTGTCTTTATAATTATATGGTGCTCATTTCACGAGCACTTTGCTTCCCGATAGCAAATGTATTTGCTTCCTCATAGAGGAAGCATTAGTTATTTTTTTCAATAATAGGCAAACCGAAGTCTTCATTTTGCTCAATTTAAAAATAGAAATTTACCAAAAATGAAAAATTACAGAATAATACAAAAATGTTTTAAATAACAAGACAAATCAGACAAATCAAATCTTGGGTTCGAAATAATAATTTTTTGAGCTGGAAAAGGGAAAGGAAAAGTTCTGTCGCACCCTATCCCTTTCCCAGCTTTACGATTTCTTCACAAAACTTGTCATAATATTACTCTATTTGAAAATTTATGATCAAAAAGTCTTTTCTATTCATGCATCAACTTTAAATTATGTCGGTGAAAAGAGTTTTTCTGTTTGAACCTGATGATTCAGATATTATAAATGAGCAGAAATTCCCTAATCTTCAATAAAGTGTATTATTATTATTATAGATCAATCAATTTGCCTTGAATCAAGAGATTTTTTCCGTTCTTGCATCAATTTTGAATTATGTTACTGAAAAGAAGTTTTACTATGAAAAACCGTGTTTTCAAATATTATGCAATTTCACAATTTCCATACTCTCCAATAAAATGTCTTAATATTATAGGTCAATCGATTCATCTCGAATCAACACATATTTTCTGTTCTTGCATCAACTTTGAATTATGTTAATGAAAACAGTTCTACTATAAAAAAACGATTTTCAAAATATATAAATTACCATAACTTCCCTACTCTTCAATAAAATGTATTAATATTATAGGTCAATCGATTCGTCCCGAACCAAGGCATCTTTTATATTCTTGCGTCAACTTTGAATTATGCGAATGAAAAAAGTTTTGCTATGAAAAACCGATTTTTAAAATATTATTGAGTGCTAGAAAAAAATGCATTAAATATTTTTTGAAATCCTTCGGTCGGTTTCAAGATATTAGTGAGGAAAATAAGCTCTCCAAATTTCATCAATTTATCTGCAAGCGTTTTCTAGTTATCGTGTTCACAAAAAAGCGTGACATCCACACATCCACACACACACACATCCGGACAATTGCTTAGAACATTGTATTAGACATTTTTAAATTAGGGAGGGTTCAATTAAATGAATTTAAAAAATTTGAAAAATGTCACCATTACAAAGCTTCCTCTATGAGGAAGCAAAAGGGTTAAAAAATCACCACAGGGTCCCTCTGAGAGCAACTGCCATCTCAGAATGACACCGGCTCCTAGTAGAACCTCGGTAAATCACACTTATGGCCACGTCTCACAATCGTGAGATGGGTGGTCACAGGGCACAATGAAATCACAACGATAGGCCGGCGAAACCCTCGTGTGTCTTGAGGAACCGAAGCGACACAAGGATGACAGCTTTCTGCATCCATCTCGCAAGTGCCTTGGCATATTTTGGCACGCGGGTATGACTTTAAGGTTACGAACCAGTGATAGTTTCGCACCTCTGATAGTACCTATCAGAAGGAAAATTGCTTGTACCGAATATTTTGGGTACAGCCGTTGCAGCTCCCTTTTATGGTCTTGATACCTTTCCTCCTTTTCTTTCTCCTTGACAGTGATGTTGAATTCGGACGGATCCGAGAATTCGATCACGAATATGGTTCGTTTCTCGAAGTCTTGAAGAACGATGTCAGGCCTCGAGTGTGCAACAGAGACTGCTGTCCGAAAATCGTAGTTTCAGAAAATTCAACAATTCTTGTTTTGGAAAATTGACTCTATCTCCCTTGGAGCATTAAGCAGGGCAGGGTCGCGGCCGACACCGCAAGAGCGACAAAGATGGTAACAAAGCACTCTTAGGGCCGCATTTTGTCTGTAGATGTACGTTGTTCCCGCGTGGGTAGGACACCCAGATAGTATGTGTTCTAGGTACTCAACATGTGCATGACATGCACTGCACCTATCGCTGGGCACTTCTTGACATAAAATGAGGTCACGGTATACTAAGGTGGAAGTGACACTGTCCTGGCATGCGAAAATGAAACCCTGTTTACCTGAATTAAGGCCTCATGATCTGAGGAAAGTAAAAGTTTCCGTGCATTTTCTTGTCGAGTAGCTGTTGGCAACATTTTTCAACCTCTGCTTTCTTTACTTCGGCTTTTAGAAGTGAAGCATCTAGATAGAGTAATGCACTCTCCTCACTTCTGATGATAAAATTCAGGCCAAGGGTCTCGGCCGTTTGCTCCGCGGTTTTGAACACACCTTTGCCAATTATCTGGTGGTTTCTGACCATTTTTAGGAGAGGATCTCTGCCATTTGCAACGATGTAAGCTGTATTCATAACAATTCGTTTATGAAGACATTGTAAATTCAGAATTTCGTGCCCGCCTTGACGGCGTGAGATGTATAATCGCGGAACAGACGAATTGATATGCAAACTTTTATGCATATGCATGATCTTACGTGTGGTGATATTGAGGGCTGCCAGCTCGTTCTTCGTCCATTCAACCACTACAAACAAGTAGAGTAGAACTGGGACGGCAAGCAAGTTAGTCGTAGATACCTTGTTGAACGCCGACAGATTGGAAGACCGAATCTGTCGAAGAAGATGCCTGTATCTGCTTCGGGGAGACTCTTTCACGGATGCTACGTCCAGAATGCGGCTTTGGGGCACGCCCAGGTATGTACAGGTCTCTCCAGTGTTAAGATATCTAATAACACTTATATGCACAAGCTCAGGGTCCTTGGAAACGCCAATAATCTTTCCATTCTTCAAATGAATTTTGGCACACTTGTCCAAACCAAAGTCCATCCCAATATCTCCGGTGTACTTTTCGACTATATTTATAGCAGTTTGAAGTTTTTAATGGTATCGCTCTGAAAGACGCCCCTCTGGAAGGTTACGTTGTTCGTTGTCACACGATAATTTCCAGATGAGATAGTAAATCTAGTTTTCCACAGGGCCATCAATCTCTCTATGCATCTCACTGCGTTTGTATGTACATACTTTCAAGCTTTCCAACAGACAGATGATACGTCTATGAGAGGTTGAATCGAAAGCTTTTCGGTAGTTAATCCAGGCCATTGACAAGACGCGCGGATGGGCTGCAGCATCTTAACAGACGCACCTGTCAATCAGCAGGTTCTCTCGACAGCCTGATACACCTTTTTTGGAGCCACGTTGTTCGTACATCTCTCGCCACACAGGCTCAATTCTTCGAAAAATCCTGTGGTTTAGGACAGCTGTTAAAAATCTTATAAAGTGTGCTCAAACAAGTTATTGGCCAGTAATTCTCTGAGTTGGACAAGTTGCCTTGTTTTAGGTGGGAGTATAGTGCGTCCTAACACCAGCCACTGAGGAATGGGCGTTTCCGACTTTAAATATGAGGTGAATATGCAGGCCAAATGTTGGTATGTAGAAGTAAACTTCTTCCACCAGAAGTTCTTAATACAATCTGGTCCTGCAGCGTCCTGAATGCGGCTTTGAGGTGTGTCCAGGTATGTATAGGTCTCTCCAGTGTCAAGATGTTTAATAACACTTATATCCACAAGCTCAGAGTCCTCGGGAACGCCAGTAATCTTTCCTTTCCTCAGAATAATCTTGGCATACTTCTACAATCTAAAGTCGATACCATGCTCTCCTGTTTTTTCCTCAAAGATATTTGAAGCAAGTTGAAGTTTGCTTGCACCAGAAGCATAGATATTTAAATCATCGATATAAAATATATGTGTGACCTTATGCTCGCGATGATTAGTATCACCGCAAAAGTATCCAAAAGAATTGCGTAGTGCGAGAGATAGAGGAAGAAGTGTGATGCAAAAAGGCAGAGGGCTCATGGTTGTAACAGAATTGTTACCATAAGATAGGACACAGTATGCCCCTGCACGAAAGGGTTGTCGGGCCGTACCCGAGATGAGGCGGAACCCTCTGTAGGGTCCCGAAGTTCCGGTCGACGCGACGGTGCGTTCCGTCGGTGCTTGACCGATCGCCAGTTCGCCTAAGTTGAAAGTGCCTCTCGCAGGTGCCACGGCAGTGTCGCGGCATCATCCTACCCTGACTTCCCCTCCAGTCCTTGGCATTACACCCTAACACCTGCAGCCCAACCTAAAATCCCACACTTTTCCTATCAAAAATAAATTAAACCTGCCTAGAAAAGGGACACAAACTCAGACTTAACTTAACTCTTTAACATTTCTTAGGTTAATTTTTGGCATGTTATTGATTCCACATACCTAGACATTTGCTCGAATTTGTAATACCATTGAAATACTGATGTTTATGCATTTGAAATTCTTGTACCTGCAATATTTGTGCTATTTTTTTTGTATCGTTATATTTATACAAATGATTTATATGTGCCAATGATCTGATATATATTTGTGCAAATGAGTGATATATGCCAATGATCTGATATATTTATGGAAATGATTTACATGTGCCAGTAACCTGAAATATTTATGAAAATGATTTATGCGTTTAATGATTTTTACTTAAAACGATATCAACGCCTCCATTCAATATGAGCCTATGTGATTACAGCGCCATGTAAGAGACTATGCGATGTGTATAAGCATAGAGAGCAGTCTCATCCAGAGCGCTGCTAGCACAGACTCATATTGATTTATTGAATAGAGGCGTCGATATGTATTTTTTATGGTACTCTGTTCTGACGAATATTTTAGTACGAGTATGAATTCGTGTATCGTAATTCAAAGCTTAAACAAATTACGTTAACAAAACCTAAGCGGAAATTAATTAGAAAAATTCCCCTCGTAAATCACTAAAATTGGCTCAAGTTGAAAAAGAATGAGACTAAAATGAGATGAAAAGTTCAAGCACAGTAGCGAGCTCGCAAATGCAGCCCATACGGTACATAAGGTTATACAGGGTGTCCTATCTGTACAAATACCAACGCAATTTTGAAAAACTGAATGAAACTAAGATCAGGGACAATTTTTTCTAAAAAAAGGTATGAAGGGAGTGTGGCTGAATGCTTTTAGATCTCTAATTATGCTTCTGTTCGCGGACGATATAGTTATTTTTGCTACCTCTTGGCACGATGCTCGCGACAAATTAAAAGTTCTAGAGGAGTATTGTGATCAGAATGGCCTTCAGCTAAATCCAAAAAAAAAAACCAAGATCGTCCCTTTTCGCAAAGCCGGTAAGCTGAAAAAACCTCGCCCACTTAGGTGGAAAGATTCATCCATTCTTGAGTTTGTTAACACCTACACGTACCTCGGAACCCCGTTCTCGTCGACGGGTAAATTTAAAGTTGCAATAGACCATTTCGTCAGGAAAGGGTCGGCAGCAATTTATAGAATGTGCAGTATTTTGAATAAGTCTAAAAATAATTCATGGGAAGCCATTTTCGTGCTCTTGAGATCAATTATCGAGGTCACTTTATTGTACGGTGCTGAGGTATGGTCTGTGCATTATCTTGACGATCTTAACGTTGTACAGAACAAATTTTTTAAATAATTATTCTACTGACCCAGAAACACCCCTGCGCACTTTATCCGAGTGGAAACGGGATTAGATCAGGTGAGCGTCAGAGCGTTCGAACGCGCCTATAATTGGTGGATTTCTTCAACTAATATGAACGACGACAGGTTGCCCAGGATTTGCCTAAGGAGCCGCTTCGAGTTGGACCAGGCTAGTGCCGCAAGTATAGAATTTAATTGGGCTTCGCAATTTAAGTCCCTACTCGAATATATCGGCGAACTTGATACATGGACTCGGCAATGGAGTCACTCTCATGTGGTTACGGTAGAAAAGTCAAACATGTTAATTAAGTGGGCAAATAGTATGTTTGGCACTGCTATTGATCGTGTGACCAAATCCAACTATAACAGCCAATTTAGAAACATAAGTCAATTGAAACTTACTGAACCTTATCTATATTTTAACTGTAATATGGGAAAAAAGCAGGTGGTTAGTCAATTGAGACTCTCAGACTCCACCAAGATCAGAATATATTTAAGTGGTTCGGCATATGTGATTGATTCAAATCAAATTTGCAGTCTGTGTAACTTGATGGAGTTTGAGGATCTTTCGCATTTTCTACTCCATTGCCCTATCCATAAAGAATTCAGAGCACACTACATTAAAAAATACCTAGAAGGGTCAAGTGCTGACATAGAGTCTGTCGAGCGCCTTTTAATTCTACGAAATATTGAACACCTGAATGACATTTTTAACTACATTCTAAAAGCGCTGAGAGTTAGATCTTTTATTATTAATGAGTAAGAGTCTGATTCTAAGTACACTGACCTTTTCATGTACATTGATCTGTTGCGTCGCGTGCACACATTTTATTTATTTACACATCTTACTTTAGTTATTTTATGTGCGATTTCTTTTGTATCTCATTCTGAATTCGTTTAATAAATGTTATCTATAAAAGGAATGATCGAGATATTTCAGAAAAATTGGACGCGTTATTAATTGAAAATGCCGAAGACTGGTGTTCGATAAATGAAAATTCTTGGAAAACACTATCAGATTTTATCGAAGACTTCAAAAGTGCATACCTATATAGATGAAAGGTTATCAGACGAAACAAGGAAAAAATTAAATTTTGTAACCAAAAACAGACCCATGTCATTCACTCACACCTGACGAAAATTCTGAAAATATTTACGAAAATATACCCTAGAAAAAGTCGCGAATGGGAATTGCGTAGAACCGACGAAAATCTGATAATTGAATATAAAATGCATATTAAACGAAATGATTTCACAATTGTTGATCAATTAGAAGACTTAGGTAAAGAATGGGAAACTGAGTTAGTTAAATAAAAAAATCGAGGGCAAGTCTTAAAGATAACAGAATGTAAAATTAGGGATAAAAGTGAACAAGAGCGTAATAACGGTGAAAGAGATAAAGATAATTCGAAACATGATAAATATTTAAGGGAAAATGAAAATAGTCAAAAGGATAACCAAAACGGAAACCAAAGCAAAATAACCAGGGTGAGAATCTGTACAAAAATCGATTTCCATTTTCGCCATTTGAAGTTCCATTCCTACATTTTCCAAATCAATATCAACAAAATGTCACACCTAACTTCAGACCAAGATTTCCACCTGGTCCTCAACCAAATTTTCAACCTAGGTTCCAGTCAAATTACCAACCTAGATTCACAAGCAATAGACCCAGATATCCTTACAACCCTTACAAGCAAATTTTAGCAATGCTTAACCAAATTACATTAGGCTCAATTCAAGGTCAATCTAACGCAATGATTGAATTCCCAACAGAGAAAGAGGTAAATAATTCAGGAAATAATTAAAGTCGACAAAATTCCCAAAAATCAAATTACGGGAATAATAGTCAAGAACCGGGTAATAATTCTAAGGTAAAGTTACCTATCATGAGACAAATTTTGAGGGGTTTTGGGGATTTTCATTAATTTTGGAACGATAGTAGAATGTATTTTCAAAATGTTTCATATGAATTAATGTGCTGATCTGTTCTGAATGCGAAACGCCTATTCAAAGTCTAATTTATTCTCAGCAATGTTATATTTATGAAAAAGTGGAACGACCTTTATGTACCTATTATAAAACAACTTTTAGACTCTTGTACCGGTGTTCCATAATGCATGTCCCTATTATGGAACAGCAAAGAAATGTGTTTTCTTATATTAATATGGCTTACTGTATATTATTTTCCATATTCAATCGAACTACATAGTACAATGAACGTTTATTTCAATCGTTCATAGAGATAAATAAATCGAATAAAAGTTTTCGTTAAAATTGACAAACCTAACCTATAAAGGGTAGTTTTCGTGAACGAAGTGAATTATATTTTATTTTTGCTGAAAAATGTTTATTATAGTGAGACGGTTCAACTCGTCACCGCGCCAGCTGATGGAAGAAAATAAATATAAGTCAGCTGACTAGGGAAATATTGACAAATTCGCGCCATCAGCTGTGTGCGATAAGAAGAAAAGCGACAGCTATAAGGAAAATAAGGATAGGAACACGAAATGCTCGTCAACAAATATCTGTCAGCCGACAAGCGGGAAACTCGATAAACGTGTGCGCAACCAGACCCCCAGGAGTAGGGAGACTAGCGGGACCAAGCATACAGGGGACCACTCGTTTGATACGGCGCGAGCGAATGACTTGCGATTCAACTGAGTTGGAGAACGGAGTTCTCCGAAACTCTAGCCAGGCTAGCTGGAAACGTACCGAATCGACGCTTGCGAATGCTACCACCGGAATATTCTCCTATCTAGGCAGGACTATCCAGGATTTCAAAACAAGGTTTTTTTATTAAAAATTATATAATTATTTGCTCATATTGGTTCTTTTACGAGAAATTATTAAATTCGGACTTACGCAATCCCACATTGGCGTCTGTCAACTTACAACCTGCTGGAGTGGCGGCCTTCTATCAACCGGGATCAGACCCGGAAATTGAAGACCAAAACTCCCTAAGGCGCGAAGTAAGTGGATGGGGTCCCATTCTGGAATTGTGTGCGATTAAAACTTACCGAATTTATCATCAAAAATTTGACACTTGGCATCATGGCGGACTTCTTAACCAGGCTAAGTCCTGGAAACTAGACCGCCTGATACCCGAAGTGTTCTATGATAATTAGATAAAATCGGTATAAAGAAATCAACCAGGTCTAAATTTAATTAGACGTTTATAAAAAAGGAAAAAGTTTAATTTAACATTTCCGCGAGTTCTAAATTCGCGCTGATTTTTAAGATTCAAAATTAAGAGCTAGGAAAATCAAGTTGATTTCTAATTTTGTCATTGCACCTTGATGGATTAGAATGACGCGTGATTTAAAACGTAATTAAGAACAGAGCAAAACATAAAATTAAAGAAGAAACTCCTGGATATTCAAGGGGGAAGACTTCCGTATCAGGAAGATTTACCGATCAACGCGTCTAATTTGTTAAGAGTAAAGAATTAACCAAGAGAAGATCTAGCGAAATAGCGTTCGCAACTCCTATTCGCGCTCGAGTGAGCCCACCATTTCTACGAATTTTTAATAGACAATTGGTTAATTTATGGATTAAAATATGGACATCAACGGGGTCGCGATAAATTACATTGAATCCTTAGCATTTGTTGAACCAAGATCTCCTGAAAACTTTATATCGAGTGAATTCTTAGCTGCCAACTACTTCCGCTTCCAAAACTTGCGTATCCTAAAAAGCATAGTTACGAACACTGATCCCAACGGTAACCTCGTCCTAATTCCCAGGGTTTCATTAAGGGTAATTTTTCAAAATAGGGAGGTAAGGGCTACTTTTAATGTCCTCACAACGCTTAATCCAGTATGTGTTATTGGACGCGAGCTGTTGAACAGGCTCCATTAAAAGCAATTTAAACTACCACTTTCATGAACCCAAAATTATTCATGAAAGATGTTTAATTTGCGACATATATATTAAAGATAAAATCAAAAATAATCTCTTTTTGAGACAATTTAACTTTCAGGGTGCAAAAGTACAATTTTATATGGAACAGTTAGCAGTTAAGGGTAAAATCACGTAATCGAATTGAATTAAATTACATTTTCCGTGCGATCCATGCCAACCATAGATTGACCAATGTTACAATAGGGAATTGATATTTATTTAGGTAAATGAAAAAGAAGAAAAAACCATGAAGGATAAATTCAAAACTTAAGAAACTTGGTCAAAGTGAAGTGTAAATGAAATATTAGGCAAAGTACCCTTTCGTTTATTTCTTTTATTGTACTTAATAATAACGTCCTAGGTTTGATTGAATATTCGTCCTTTTTGGTAGAAAATTAATCTTCTTGGCTGAAAATTCATATTTTTCCTTGAAAATTTAACAGTTCGTTTTAAATTTGTTTTCTCTGTTGACAGAAAAGTATTTTTTAATTGAAAACTCAATTATTCTTGAAAATTTGTCTTTTTTGGTCGAATTTGACTGTTTTTCATTTAAAATTAAAATCTTTTTTGGTTGTAATTTCAATTACATTTTTGTTTGAAAATTCATCTTTTTTAGTTGAAAATTTAACTCTGATTGAAACTTTAACGGCCTTGTTGAAAATCAATTTTTCTAACTAAAAATTTAACTATTCCAGTTGAAAATTTAACTCTTGTTGAAAATTCGTTTTGCGACGACTGAAGCATACAAGACTCACTTCATCTAAGGAAGCCTAGAATTAGGAAGAATAATAGGGAAAATAAGGCATGAAATTTTTTTTATGATACCAAATGAGAGGACACATATGGGTGATTCTCCACATACAGGGCACTTTTCTGTCTCGGATCTCTAGTAACTAAACTAAATAGTGTTTCTTTATAAAACTTGCCTAACTTCTTCATTTTAGGATGATACAAGACCTCCGTAAAGAAAAATCAAGTCACATCATCGTATGTCTTAGCAAAATGCTCCCAAATACTCGAAAAATGCCTTTTTGGGATGTCTCTACGTACACGGCGCCAAGTTTAGAGACGTGTATTTAATACATAGTGAATTATCTTTGAAATTTTAATTGATAGTTCGAATGTTTGACTCAAAAGCTATCAAATTCATAACAAACATTTTAATTTATCTGCTATATTAGCAGAGAAAATTTAATCATACAAGTGTCTCCCTAAATGTTTTCGATGGTTACGGTAAACGAATCTCCCATACCTTTCATCAATTTTTGATCATTTTTAAACTCTTATCTTCTCACAATATCTCGTAAAACCGTCAGACTACTCATTCGTCAAAACTTCATAACAAAAAAGTAAGAACTTTTTTTGCAAAGTGAAAAAATGTAACCGAAAATGTAGCGTATTTTTATTAGTATCGGATACCGTACCTCATAAGAACTTTCATATTTCGTAATAAATATCAATGAAAAGATCACAATTCCGTGTAGCAAATAATAAAGGAGTTTCTGTCAGGAGGATTTATTAAATACTTTTGTTTTCAAAGCGTAAAAAGTAATTTTGTATGGTTTTCGGTTACCGTAATGTCGGATACCATAACCTGTTTTTCGTTGTCAGGGACGAAATGGAGCTAATCAAACCCCTCTTCCAAATAAGTTTATCAAAAATTAACGTAAATGGAGAATTAGAATATTTGTACCTACAAGTACTGCACACAAAAAATGAAGCGATTAGAGGGTTAATAAATGTAAGAGAAATGTAAGGAAAATCTAATTTGAAAGAAAAATTTCAAATTTGAAAAAATATAAAATTTTGGAGAAACTTTGAATTTTTTAAACAAAACTATTCTTCCCTGCCATTTTACGTTCAATGTGTGAATATTTTACAGCATTGTTTTACTTTACATACAATCAGAGTAAATCACCCGCAAAATCGAAAATTGAACACGTGTTCATGTGCTACAGGTCCTTCAAGTGAGAATTAGGCGTGAATAATTTATAGGGCCCCTTTCTTAAAGGCCAATGAACCTAACCATTATGAGAAAAAAAATTTTGAAAACATTTTTCCAAAAAAAGTTGCCCTTGCCAAAAGTTCCCTGTCTGTGGAGAATCACCCATATAAGAACACCGATAGTAATCTTTAGAAAAATACAAAAATTACTAATCAGAAAAAGCTAAAAAAGGAATCTCAAAAACCTAATGAGATACCGGAATTTGAAAATAGAAATGAATTAATTAATTTTATGAACAAAGCTATAGCATTAAATAATATATCGGATAATCTAGGAAAAATTGACGAACAAAATAACTGTTCGCCAGAATCATGCAAAGGTATTGTTGAGCATTACGAAAGAAACAATCCCAATTAGAAAAACTATTAGAAAAAAAAATGAAAATATACCAGGGAAGAGAACATAGGGCAACTCATTTAGTGAAACATAAAATTAACGTCAAAGCCCACGATCCCATTAAACAGCGATATTACCACGTAAGTCCAAAGATTAAAGAAATAATTGATCAAATATTAGATAAATTATTATAACAGGATTTTATAAAACCAAAGATTATAGCGTATATTAAGATTTAAAAAAAGTTAATAATATTACAAAAAAGGACCCCTACCCAATCCCTCTCCTGATAGAAATGCTGGACACTTTAAGATCAGCAAAATTCATTTCAAAAATCGATTTAAAATTAGCTTATTTACAAATGTCATTACACGAACACTTAAAAACAGTAACAGCATTCGCAGTACCTGGAAATGTGATGTACTGACTTCAAAGGATGCCATTTGGTTTAACCAATGCTCCAGCCACTTTCCAGAGACTAATGCATAACATTATAACTCCAGACTTAAAGCCAAAAGTTTTTTGTTATTTAGACGACATAGTAATTGTAGCTCAAAATTTTGATGACCATGTAACATATTTAAACTTCGTATTATACAACATAAATTAAGCAAATTTAACCATCAGTCCGGACAAATGCGAGTTCGGCTGCTCGGAAATTAAATACTTAGGGTTCAGAGTGAACGACAAAGGACTCCAAACAGACGATGACAAAATATAACTAATCCTATAATTTCTTAAAACTAAAAATATTAAACAATTACAGCGCATTATAGGCAGTGGCGAATGCAGGGAGGAGTTTTGGGGGTTCACCCCCCCCCCCCTCCCGAGGTTTCTGAGAAAATTCAAAAGCTGAGTTTAATAATTTCCCTAAAAAAAAACAAGGGATGAAGATTTTCTTGATGCTAAGGTGTTATTGCAATTTTGCATCTTTTCATTGAATAAAGTTTCCATGAGTTTTTATTTTTGTATAAAGTTGAGAACTCTTCGTGTATGAATTAGGAAAAGATTTCGTTAATTTGAAAGTCCTCTAAAAGGCTAAAAGAAACGGTATTTCTTATTTTTCAGTAGATTATGTTTTGTTATATAATTGAATAAGTATTATTTTCAAATTTGAGTAGATTAATAGCTATTTACTTGACAAGTGTGGAAAGTAGGTAATTTCCGATGAATGTGAAGTTGGCGTCACGAGCCGAAGGCGAGTGATGGCATCACACGAATAGGGGATTGCCCGCTTCTCACATGTCAAGTACAATACTTTTTACAGCGAGTCTAAAAAAAAGTTCGATTTTCGGAGTGAGATTCTCAATAAATAAGTGACTCTGTTCATTCATTTATTTTGATCACTACTAATCATATTAATCGTTGTTACAATTAGTCATATTGAATATAGTTAATATCATATCATACTCTATCATATCATATCATCTTAGTTTTCATTGAGCTTTACTTCGTGTAACAGAGTGAGGTTAGAAAACGCCGATCAATGCAAGTCGTATTTTCTATACGTCTCATTGCATTGTTCCTTTGGCTACTTTACAACCTCTAGATATGTAAAGTAGCATACTTTACAAACTCTAGAGGTGTAAAGTGAGAAGCTCAGAAATCGGCAACTTTCCAGAGTCTACGGAGGCACGGAAAATCGAACTTTCCGCAGACGTGCTGTGAAATAGTGTATTATCAGGAATTTCTCGAAATACAGTCATGATTTCAGTCCAATTAGATTTTGTGTAATAAAGCATGAAATTAATGTTAATCAAATCTATGGTAATTGTAGAGGTGATTTATGGTAACTTATTATAGATTACCCAAAATTCATTTTGGAAAATTTCCATCAATTACCGGAAATTTATGAAAAATGTCGGTAATTTATGGTACTTTTACAGGTGAATATGGTAACTTACCCAAAATTCATTTTTAAACAGTTTCATAAATTTCCATAAACTTCCGGAAATTTATGAAAATTTTTGGTAAATTATGGTAATTTTACAGATAAATATGGTAACTTACCATGGAACACCCAAAATTCATTTTTTTAAATTTCCATAAATTTCCGGAAATTTATGAAAAATGTCGGTCATTTATGGTAATTTTACAGGTGAATATGGTAACTTACCCAAAATTCATGTTGAAAAATTTCCATAAATTTCCCGAAATTTATGGAACATTTCGGTAATTTATGGTAATTTTACAGGTAAATATGGTAACTTACCATGGAATACCCAAAATTCATTTTTTTAAATGTCCATAAATTTCCAGAAATTTATGAAAAATTTCGGTCATTTATGGTAATTTTGCAGGGATATATGGTAACTTACCCAAAATTCATTTTCAAAAATTTCCATAAATTTCCGGAATTTCCAATTTTAATCGACGATCACGATTCTCGGCCGGTCTGCTGCTCGTTTCCTTCGTTGAGGCAGGACCGAATAGGCCACGCACTAAGGTGGCGCCTCCTATACTTTTGATTCTCTTCATTAGTAATTTTTATTTCAAATTATGGTGAATGAAAAAAAATATTTATTGTTATTTGTGATTGTTGACAATCATTTGAATCTAATATTATCTCCATATTAAAGAATAGGACAATGTCCACTTAGGCGCCACCTTAGTGCGTGGCCTATTCGGTCCTGCCTCAACGAAGGAGGCGAGTAGAAGACCAGCCGAGAACCGTGATCGTCGATTAAAATTGATCTCAGATACGATTGAACATTTTTAATCATATCTCGGGCACCCATGAAGATTTTTTAAGTTTTCTTAGCTTAAATTAAAGATAAGATATAAGGCTCCATGTCGTATAATTTTCAGGTTTTTGAAAAAATGTTCCTGGGTCGTGCAAAAAGTTGAATTTGAGGTAGAAAATTTGAGAAAATCTTGAATTTTTTTTTGAACTTCTCAAGTGCTGTACTATTTTCAGAAGGTCAAAAAAATATTTGTTGGGTACCAATAGACGTGGAATTTCATGAGCTTTCCAACTGTTTTTTTAAAAATGCCCTATCTCTTTTTTTCGCCGAAATATCGTGGTTGGAAATCAGCAGTGATTTTTAAAAGCGCTCACGCGAGTCGTGCGCACAATTTCCGACGGTAGCGTATATATATACATTAAAAAACAGTGTTAAACAACTACCGTAGGGTACCACTGAGAGCAACTGCCATCTAAAAATTAGAGAGTGAGAGAGAGAGAGAGAGGGGGGGGGGGGGGGGAGTTCCTTTTCTATATTTTCAAAAACTTTCAGTTTCACAGCTCATCCCTTCTGGAATTGGTATGATCCACAGAAAAATGTCGGTAAAGTAGGAATCGGATAAGTGTCACACGCCCCCAAGTATTATTGTTACAATGTAAAGATAATTTTTTTATACCATTTTAATACAGTGTAAACATAAAATAAAATTTCTAACTACACTCATTAACAATAAGATGAAAAAGAAGCATATACCTATTAACAGTTAAACTAGTGACTTCTTTCGAGCAGAGAAACCAACACAACACAGCAGATAGAATAATAATGATCACAATAAATTAACTTGACAGGCGACAGGTGGTATTATTTCGATTAATGTTAAATTTAGAACACTCTAATCTAATCATATGTCCTTACGTTGTTTAAAGTCTTACCTTATAATAATTTCTTTTCACGGTATTTCACCGAACATATTGCAGATAATTGAATTAAAGTGGATCATTTAAAAATAATACAGCAAGAATATTAGGCATTACTCTTATAAGCTTGGAAAAGAATAATTGAGATGGAGATTTTGTTTGAAATTCGGATCAACATGCGTCTATTTTGATCCCTTAATTCTTAGCTTTAAGCCTTCATCCATTTTTGAAATATGACTAGATAGAATTTTGACTAAAAATCTTATTATAATTTTAGTTATTATGAATTATAATCATAAAGCCTCACAGAAAAATTAAAGAGCAATCGATGTTTCTTAATCACAAAAGTAGTTGTTATCTTATCTTTAACAACGAAGAATCTGTCTTTACACATCACTTACGCAAATTATTGAAAACTTTTTTTTCAAGAAAAAAGGACACTATAATCAAGTGCAAGAAAATAATAGTTCTAAAGTATTAATCTACACTGCCTTTTTACATTTATGTACATATTTAATTTTCAGCTTCAAAAAAATAAACACCGATAAATAATATTATTGTAATAATATAAATTGCATATTCTTCAAAAGAAAATTGTTTATTTGTATAATTATTGAAAAAAATTCTCGGTAACTTTTCTTATAATAATCTTAGCCCAAAAATATAAAATAACAAAAATTAAACAAACGAACCCCTAACCACTTCCATTTTGGATTTCCGACCTTCCAATTTGCAAACTCGAATGTTACCAAATTTCGCCATTTTTTCTGGTCCAAGTTCATCGCACAGGTTCACGGACAGATAAAATAGTACAGTTTTGACCTCTTTCGAAAGCTGCAGTAACTTTAGCAAATGTAATATTGTTCCTCTTCTTGACCTGGCAGTTGGTAATGGCACTTGGCTGAACCACTACTCCGCTCACAGTGTCCAATGATTCATCATTTATGGAACTACACGAAGTCAAAGGCGTCGAATCGACAATAAGAGAAGGCAATCTGGGATAAGCAGTATTTGTTATTTTCCGTTCGTGTCATGAAATTCTACCTACCGCCCTCCGATGACTTACAAGAGCCCTACCAGGTTGAGATTAAGCATAAGCCTACTGGGGGCCACGGGTCGACCAACACGAGTGTGCGGTTATATTACCTACGAATGGACGTGCATGCAAAGATACTCATATCGATTAAAACTTGATATTCATAAGAAAAAGAATACGCACGCAAAGAGATAAGGCACATAAAACGAATATCTTTCGAAATAAGAGGGTATTCGAGTTGTGTTCATTTGGTGACAATTTTCCATTCAAAACAATGAATTCCAAGAATTATGGTAGCAAAATACTTTCAAAAATACATAT
>CAKNXH010056633.1:26970-67282 GCA_932178445.1 Andricus quercusramuli
GTGACCAGAAAAAAACACTTTTGATTTTCTTAGGAGTGAAGGGCAAAAACGGTAGTTTATCCGATTGTAGAAGTCAGGTTTTTTTTCAATTTTAAACAATATTTAGAGGTGGCTCATCTTCTTTGAAGTTCTTATGTAATTAACATGGGTAAACTCAACTTTTTTTTCATTTAAGATTTTAACCACGAAGTTATCCACTTTTTGATTTAAATTTATTTCGTTCTTGGGGTTCTCAGAATCCATATAAAAACATTTTTTCAATTAAAAATTTATAAAAAGCATCAATTACGGTTGCTTGAAAAGTGCCATTTTCACTGTTTACTACTGTTTCCAAAGACTAATGACGGCTCTAATAATATATAACTTATACTGAATTTTGAATAATATTTTCCTCGAAGGTTGAAGATCACATTTTCTGAAAAAGCATATTAGAAAAAATATAAATAAGCCAGCAATAATGAAACTGAGTAAAATTTTGAAATTTGACAGGTCTACTTCTTGAGCCATTTAATTTTCGGGGCGGAGCGCTCATCAGCTCAGCAATGAAAGTCGATCACAGTGGGTCTTGACACCATAAACTCATAAAGCAGACCCATTCTCGGCAAGTTTTTTTAGTCCTATTTTTCTTTTTCAGAAAAGTGAATAATAATAATTCAGGGGACGCTAACTAATCCTGTTATAAAGTCACATCGATGAAAAGAGCTGGGGTTGCACTTTTAAGATCGACTCTTCACTTACAGAAACCTGAACACACGGCCCAGGCTTGGTCTAATTTCGGCAGCCAAAGATCGCCTAATGTTATTGCGCCAATATCGGCATTTTAATTGGCCCAGTGTTGTGCCCGCACGGGCTGCCTATATTGGCTATTTAAATTTGTCGATCTACCGCCGATGCTTGGCCCAGTGATGGCACATTACTTGACCAAGTGTCACTTTTATCACGACAAAGCATGTTTTACGAGGGAAAGCCAGAGATCGGCCCAGACGCGGCGCATTACTTTTTCAAACTTCGTCTTTACTCTGGCTCGATATGTTTTAATAGGAAAGGCCAGAGTCTGACCCAGAAAAGGCGCATCACTGAGCGAGTTTGACTTCTACTACGGCAAACCATGTTTTTAGAGGAAGAGCTAGAGTTTGGCCCAAACTCGGCGCAGTACTATGCCGAGAGTATAAATATTAAAAAAAAAAAATTTAATACGTTTTAAAATATGGTTCATGTCTTCTAAAATGTCTAAGAACTATAAATACAACTGTCGCGAATACAACATTTTTCCTTTTTTTTTTTCAATAAAAAAATTCTAAGTTCCATCTTTATGTAAAATTGTGAATGTTCAGAAAAAAATTACATTTCATGTTAATCTTGAACGTTGTAAAATAGTCTAAAACAGCTAAAAACCAAACCTTACACAAGGTTTAAAAAAATTTGTTATTAAAAAATTGTCAAACTTCACTATAAAATTTCTAAGTTCCGTCATTAAAAATTTTAAATATTCATAAAAAAATTGAATTTCCTGCCATTGTAGAAAGTTGTGAAGTAGTCTCAAACGCGAAAAAACGAAATATTACACGAAGAAAAATTGTACTCGATATTAATTATTTCTTTAAAAATTATTTTATTGATATTCCTGTTTTCGTATATTTTACATTAACATAACGTCATATGATGATAAATATTTAATTAGAAAAAGAGAGTTTAAAATTTAGTGTTTTAACTTTTTTGAGCTATATCTTATGAGGATGGCTTTTTCATCAAATTTTAACTCGTGGGTTTAGCGCAATGGTTAAGACTCCCGACTGCTAGGCGATAGATTTAGGTACACGGAAAAAAAAATTTCATTAAATTTTATAGAACTAGTCCTATAGTAGAGGATACGACGGGTAGTTTATTAAAAGTTAAAATCTTCTTGGTTTTACATCACATCGAACTATTCTACAAAATTTAATACAGAGTTCTCTAAAATGCGAAAAACGTAGAATAGTTCTAGAAAATCTAAAAGTCCAGCTAATATACAGTCTACATCGGAGAAGTCTCGAAACTATAGAGAACAGTTCTATAAAATCATGGCCGATTTTTAGCCTAAAAAAAATCTTTTTTATTATCATTATTATTATCATTATGCTTCAATATTTGTTCACATATTTAAGTACATAATTATTTACTATTACACAAACAATCACTACACAAATAATCGCACGCTATTAAAATTATTATTCGCTGTGGGTTCGAACCCCCTACCTACGGATTCGGAGCTCCTGAGAAAACCTCGCAGCTAACATAACTTGTAGTATGAAAAAAAATCTAAAATATAAGCTACAGCTGTGCAGGGCTGTTTGACAAATTTCTGTGATTTGAAAATTCTAGGTTAATGATTTCGGAAATTTGAAATTTCTGGAGTTTTATATTTATAATGTCAGTAATTTCAAGAATATCATATTTCGAAAATTTAGTTTAAAATTTAGGTAATTACAAATTTCGGGATCTTTAACATTTTTTAAATTTTGGAAACTTTAAATATCGAACAAATTTTTAATCGCAAATTCTTTTTTGGTTATAAATTCTAGTAGGTTCAAAATTAATAAGATGTTATATAGCTATATAGAATACGTTTATATAAGTTATATGAAATTAAAGGCATTGCAAATAATTTTAGAAGTTGAATTCCCAATTCCATATTTTTTGAATCGATTAAATAAGATATGACATGGGAAAAATTGAATCTATTTCAATTTTTAACGTTGAAAATTAAAATCTTAAGTTTTCCAATAACCGACACATCTCTAAATGGCAAGTCCACTACCCGGGTGCACCGGAACGTGCACCAGGTCGTTCAAGACGTCATCTATGAGAACTTTTTTAGAATCTAAATGATGTCAATAGCCAAACTAACTACCATTAAGAAAATATGAGAGAAAACAAAGTCTTCATATTTTTATTTCGGTCTTACGATACATTTAAAAAAAATTAAAAAAAGAAATCGAGTCAAAATTCCTTTTTATTGACGTTTCGGCCTCATCTGTGGGCCTTCATCAGAAAGAAACATCTTAGAGAATAATCGAACTCAATCATAAATATATGTCGAAGCGAATGACAACATTTTAAAATTTTGTAAAGTCAGATCATTCTGAAGTTTTGAAAATCATTATGAAGTTGGTAAAAAAACATCAGTTTGTTAGCTGTTTCACAGCATTTTAATTACAAAATATGAACCTTTTTTAACATATTGCGAAAGTTTCTTGGACTTTATAGTTTCCCAATACTTTTTTTACAAACTTCATAATGATTTTTAAAACTTCAGAATGATATCTGACTTCACAAAATTTTAAAATGTTGTCATTCGCTTCGACGTATATTTATGATTGACTCCGATTATTCTTTAAGATGTTTGTATCGATGAAGGCCCACAGATGGGGCCAAAACGTAAATAAAAAGGAATTTTGACTCGATTTAGTTTTTCAATTTTTGTAAATGGATCGTAAGACCGAAACAAAAATATGAAAACTTTGTTTTCTCTCATATTTTCTTAATATAAAAAAACGATCGAAGGAAGCTTGACTTGATGATTTCTTTAGAAATCTTAAGGTTTATCTACCAAAATAACTATCAATGGTGAGTCGACGATCAGGATGCACCGGAACGTGTACCAGGTCGCTTAGCACGTATTCTACAAGAACTTTTCAAAAATTTAAATTGTGTCAATAGTCGACGGTAGTTAATTTGGTGGTTGAAACAATTCAAATTTCTAAAAAGTTCTCGTAGAATACGTGCTAAACTACCTGGTGCGCGACTCGGTGCACCCGGATCGTCAACACTTAATTATTTTGGATGTTGATACAATTTGAATTTTGAAGCAGTTCTCGTAGAATACGTGCCAAACGACCTGGTACACGTTCCGGTGCATCCTGATCGTCGACTCTCCATTGGTAGTTATTTTTGCTATTGATACAATTTAAATTCTAAAAAAGTTCTCGTAGATGACGTCTTGAACGACCTGGTGCACGTTCCGGTGCACCCGGGTAGTGGATTTACCATTTAGAGATGTGTCGGTTATTGGCAAACTTAATATTTTAATTTTCAACGCGTGCTAATGTTCTCTAAGACTTGAATTCTTTTTTTTTCACGCGGGAGCGATGCGGAAAAGTCGCTGCCTGCGCACAGTAGCGACTGCGCAGCTACATTTTAAAGAACTGAAGTCTATAGATCTTAGATTGAAGTAGTTCACAAACACTCAATACTTCGAATCGAATTTCTATGAGATTTTTCAACATTTTTTGAAGAATTTTTCTATACATTTGACTGAATTGAGGTATTTAAACCTTATAATTATGTGATTACAAACTTTCAATACCTCAATTGTGATTTCTACGAAAGTTTTCAGCATTCTTTCATGAATTTCTCTATATATTTTATTAAACTTTTTCAAATCGGAGTTCAATATAAAGTTTACAGAATTCTTGTAGAGTTATTCTAGGTTAGTTCTATATTAAATCCTGAAAGTTATACAGAATATAGAAAATCTGTTCAAGGTTCGCTCTCATCCCCGACTCTTGTAATACTTCAAGAAAGTTTAATGAACTTTTTTTCCGTGTATAGATGTAGGTTCGATACCCCGTAGCGTTAGAAATTTTATTTGTAATATAATATTTAAAAATGTAATATATGTATTCACTCTACATATATAGTGGCGTCCTAAAAACAATTCAATGTTTTTTTTTTTTTTTTAATTAACTCCGGCCTTAGTGCATACTGGAGTTATCATTCCAGCAATGGCACGATATTGGCAGCCGAAATAGGGGCGATATCAGTACCCATTGCTGAGCCGATAATGGAAGCCAGTAACGCATAAGTGATGGCGGCCAGAGTCTGGGCCAGAATCGGCCGCCAAGTGCATACCGGAGTTATCATTCCAGCAACGGTACGATATTGTCAGCCGATCTTTGGCAATATTTTTGCCGATACTAGGCCAGTGCTGGGCGGTATATAACTTCACACTTGGGTATTTGCCCTTCACTCCTAAGAAAGCAAAAAGTGTTTTTTTCTAGTCACCCTAATATTCAAAGGTTCTACCTATCTCGGGAGTCGCAATAACAAGATTCTATTGACAATGTGCGTCACACAAATAAAGAAAATACCCAAAAATCAAATCAATAAAAGTCAAACATATATTCAATTAAAGTAACTTTCGGTTTTGAAACAGCCAACTGTAACCTTGATTTAAAGATTTTCATGTCTTTGAATTAGCTGTGTGACCTAATGAGATTCAGATGTCATACAAAATCGAGACTTCTAGTACAAATTTCAAGATTAGTAAGAAATACGGAGAAATGCAATAAGCTTTAATCTGAATTTTAAAAACTTACGAAAGTTTAAATATTAGTTGTGCTATTAATTCCACTTATTCTCATTTTGAATAGGCCCTCTTATAATCTGTTTAATTGTAATCTAAAGCGTTAAATCAATTATAAATTTCAAACCTCTAACAAAATTAATCCTATTTCATTAGCGCCATATACAGAGTTCCAACTTTCTTCACTCAGTTATATAATATTTTTATTTTAAAGATTTATTTATATGATTCATTAATAATAATACTTACAATAAATTCTGCTGCCAATCATTGCTTTAAAAATTTAACAAATAACATTGGTTAGTTTCTAACAATATTTGTGGCTAAATGAAGGATAAATATAGCTGGTTTAGCAATACATGTTTTCCGTGTATTATATAACCAAAAAATCTAAAACCCTCTATTTGCTGGTACTGGTAGAATGCATATATTCACAAGTGAATTCGACTGTCCCGAAGAATAAGTCACTAACCAATTTCTCCGAAAACAGAAAGTGTCAACTGTATTATGCTTCACGAGCGTGTCGTATCTTCATTTAAAAACACATAGAGATACGACACACTAGCGAAATAAAATATAGTTGATACACTCTGTATAAGGAAAACTTTTTTAGTGACTTATTCTTCGGGACAGTCGATACAGTCAATCTCAGTGTAAAAATCTGGAAGCTTGCAAATACACACTGAAATCAAAAGATGTTTCACATTTCATGCCGGCAATATGGTATGAAATCTCACTACAGTCGTATTGTAGAACGAAAGCCTATATGTTTGCGACCAAGGCTTCGGGAGCTCTATATGTGTGTAAACAATTGGCAAAGATAGCAAAACAGGTTTTTTGTTTATTGCAACTAACCTATATGTCTGTCAGAAAAAATAAAAAATAAGAAAAGAAAGAAAAAGAAAATAAAAAAAGAAAAAAAAAAAGAAAGGAAGAAAATAAAAAATGCCCGAAAGTGCCTTTTTTAAAATATGCAATTGATATTGCGAAAATTGATCAAAAAGTTTCAAGATTTCAGAATGTTAATCATTTGTTATCAAAAGTGGACTATTTTTCAACGGAATTTTTGCAGATTTGGCCGATGGGATCTCAACAAACAATGGGTTATTGTCCTTTACAGGAGTTGTGCTATCCAGTATGCTTAGCGGCCAAACAATTTCTCATTATTAAATTGCATGAAAATGTCTACAAAGAAAGGGTGTGTTTTTTCTTCATAAAAAAATAGAATAACTTTGTCAATTTTTACTTCATTCTATATGTGCTATTTTTCAACACATTAAAAAAAAACAATTGTACTTGAAGAGAGAGAGAGAGAGAGGGGGGGGGGGGTATTTTGTTTTCTTCAAAAATAACTGCTACTCCGATTTTCAACCAACAAAGTTGAAATATAAATCAAATACAGGATGAGAGATGTACTATCTGTTATTAAATTTCCAAGGCAATGCATTATTATTCTGTTGTTGATTATGGTGACTGATTATGGGAGAAAGATTGACCCGGTCAATGGCGGCGAAGTGGGGAAGCCGCTGTGGCGTACGTATGGTTATTAGACAATATTAGACAATTTATTATGATGTTGAAGTTTTTTGTCTACTGGTCGTTCCAATATTTTCATAAAAAATTTCATTAAAAAAAATCAGAAAATTTACATCAAAAAATTTAAATTAAACCTATCTGTATAAGTGCTATAATCTTGCAAGTATAAGGAATGACGTCTACATTCTACTTGTAAGGATTGTGAAGAGAATTATCCCGATTCTCCGTAGCTTATAGTGGTCAAGAGCATCGGACGCGAAATCTGAATGACGTGGTGTTCGAATCCCACCGGAGCTAGGGAGAATTTTTTTCACAATTAAAGTATCAATATTTTATGAATATATTGAAACGACCAGTAGACAAAAAACGTTAACATCATAATTAATTAATAGTAATAGTTAATAATTATTACGTATTACCAACGTATGGCCAACGGCCATACCACGCTGAAAAACAAGTTGTTAGATCACTGAAGTTAAGCAGTGTTGGGCGCGGTTAGTACTTGGATGGGTGACCGTTCGGGAATAATACTACTGCGTTGCTGTTGGCGTCGTGGGTGTGGTGAGCCCACACTCGTAGTTATTTACTACAAGAAACTATCCACCTAGAAACACTACCCTACGCTTACCCTGAAAGGGAAATGGCTTAATGGTATACATACATATACATACCCTGGTCAAGAAAATTAACATCAAGAAATTTAGTATTAGACAATATTTGACGAATTTTTTACATTTTTTTCCTAAAGTAATTTTTCGGATGTAAATCTTTAATAGAATAATGTATTTATTATAGTCAATCCAATAAACATTATATTGATTGCAAAATTAGGGAAGATAAATGAAACAGTTTTAAACATAAGATATTAGATATAATTTTCTCGAGAAGCAACCAACAGATTTGTAACTAGCACGGAAAGCTAGTCCTAATTAAAAAAATTTCAATACATCACTTTGTTGCTGTGATATTAAAACTGTTTGCAATTTGAACATGTGGATTCAATTCCGGTGCGAGCTCCTGGCATGCCACAGCGGCTTCCCCCATTCTGCCTTCATTGAATGCGTCGATCCTTTTCTGTGAACTTTTCCGTGAATCAGAGACGATTACAAAAAATAAATTTAGAATGCATATCATCGTGAATTTTATAACAATTAGTAGAACTCGTTTCTATATTTGGTACACGATTGAGCTATGTAAAACGAAAATTGACGTAGTTCTTTCATTTGTTATAAGAAGGAAACTTAACATATTCTGTAAGCCATTTTTATGCAATTTAATAATTACAAATCGTTTTGCAGCTAAGTGTACTTGATAGCACAACTCTTGTACAGGACAATAACCCACTTTTTGTTGAGATCCCATCGGCCATATCTGTAGAAATTCCGTTGAAAAATAGTCTATTTTCTAATAACAAATGAGTTTGTATGATAAAATATTATTATATCGGGCTGAATTTCTGCGAACTTTTTTAAGGGTGGTAAGGGGCATATTTTTGAAAGTTTGAAACTTGTTTATTGGTTATTGGCATAATTGCATATTTAAAAAAAGGCACTTTCGGTTGGTTTTTATTTTTTTTTCCAAGTGAACAAATGAATTAATCTTAATGTACGACATGTCATTTTGTAGATATTTATAAAGCTTGCATTTTTCTACAACACTTCTTTTCCGCCTTGGTCGCAAACATATAGGCTTTTGTTTTACATGCTAGCACTACAAGAATCCGAAGTTAAATTTCAGATAGCATTTATTTCCCCAAATGAGCCTTTTTACATAGGGTGCCTGGACTATAAGGGGTTTCGACTTTAGGCTTCCCAACACTGAACAATTTAAATTTTAAATCTGAAAAGTTAGAAACTACACTATTACATTGTAATTCATAAGAGTGTAATGTAATCGCCCAATTTTCGATCTCTATTTTTTAACGGATCTTTACGTTCCGGCATGCACAGAGTCCAAAAATCTTCAAGTTTTGTCAGTGTCTGCCTGTATATCTGTATTGTTATCTGAATGTTGTAGCAACGCTAACTTCCAATTTACTACTGCAGTTCGTCGAGGACTTAATATTTATAATATTTGAAAAAATTCAGTTGAAATGCACGCATTGAACGTACGAAAACGAGCGCGAGAACTTACCCGCGCGCCTTAGGTGCGCTCAAACTTGTCGCGAAACACCAAGCGCAATGAGAATGTGCGGGCATATTTTTAAAAATTGAAATCGTAGCAATTTTCATGAATTTATAAATTTGCTCCTTAAAACTATATATAATAACTTCATTAGATATATATTAACATTAAAATGATTGGATAGGGTTTTTTTTTTTAAATAGTACATAACAGTACAGACATTCTCAATGAAAAACCGGTTTTCTCTCTTTTAAATAATTCTCGGATTATTGATCTATCAGTGGCCCTTTAGCCCTCTGCACCCTCAGCTAATGTTTCATAATTCATATGTATATTAATAACAATAATAATAAAAAAGTAAATAAATAATTTATAAAGTTAGTCAATTTGACACCACGTGAATATTGCGAGTGTTTTTGGCTTCAGTTGGTGGCGTCTTACTTTAAAATTCAAATCAAGTCTAGGACAAAAAATTCTCGTAAAAAATCTCGTGGAATTCTCCGTGGCAAACCTCGTAGGATTCCACGTGGATTAAGGAATTTCACTTGGAATTCTACGTAAGATTCCGGTGGCAAATTGAAACAATTCACATGAAAATCCACGTAAATTAAGGAAAGTACGACGATTGCTACGTGGATTTCTACGTGGGACTCAACGTCAAATTTCAAGTGAAACAATCTCTAAATTATGGAACGAGACACATTAGACTAATGTACGAGGTGCTCAAAAATAAAAAATGCAAGCCATTTTTGCATATTTCATACGGTTTACGAGATATTCCCAATTGAAAATTATATTTAGCACTCCATATGGAAGTTCACGTGAAACACCACGTCGAAAACCCATAACAAATTTGTACGTGGATTGTTTTAATTTAACACTTGAATTCCACGTAGAACTGCCACGTGTAATTCTACGTAGATTTCTACATGGATTTTATCACTTGTGTTGGAGGCGGTACTTATCTACGTTACTCCAAAAGCAGATCAATCGAGCTCACTTTCTTCGAAAAAGGTACAAGAGATTTTTGCTTATGAAATCGAATTCTATACATGTAGCTACTTGAATCAAAAATTTTCTGAAAGGCATACAATAAACATGTATGCGATATACCTACGTTACATAACCCAAATCATCACTGGTCAGTCTCCAGATACTCTTGTTACCATCTCCTAGCCTTGTCTGCACAATGACCTCTGCAATGTTGCATAAGTGAAAGTCGCTATAAAAGATACCTACACTTGATCTACATAATTTGTACGCATCGTTGAACTTCACAAATTACATACTGAAACATATATTTTCCTTCTCACATGAATTCAAAAAACTCTTTGAAAATATATAATTAACGCGATAGTGCAAAACGTTTAATATACCAAAAATATGTTCATACCGTTAGTTTGAATCGACAAAATATACAAATATTTCGCTATTTGGCTACGAAACGATGTCTTTTTCAACGCCTATTTAAATTTTGACTGATCCTAAACTTTCGGACGCTACTTATGTTTATGTATGTTTGGAACCCTAAAGCTAACTATCTCTCTGAAATGATAGATAAATTTTAAAAAAGATTTCTTAAGTTCCTCAACCTCAAAACAAGAGGCAATTTCATCCCTCCAGGGTATGATTATCAGCGGCTTTGTCACAGATTTAATGAATGGTCCTTACAAAATAGGCGGAAAGTCGCAATGATTTCACCTTTATTTAAAATTATAAATGGACAAGTTGACAGTAGCTATCTTTTATCTGAAATTCCAATTGCAGTATATCAGTGCAAAGCTGGGGAGAAAACGTAATTTTATTTTCCTACTTCAACTTCAGCTGTAAATTCTCCAAACTTTAAATTATATGGGGTCTTTAATGAACTATACAAAGACAACGACGATACCCTTTATTTGTTCAAACAATCCTTGCAATCATTCATATCTGAGGTCTGTAACTTGATGACCCTAGCTAGTTAGGTCGCACTGTTCAAATCTTAAGTACAATGCACTTTATAATAATTATAACAATTAGAATAACACACGCTCAGTCTAATATCTCATAATTAATTTAGTTTTCTATATGTTCGCCACTAAGTTACTTATATGTAATCCTGTAATTGGTCTTCGGACTGTTGGATTCATTTTGAAAAAAAAATAAATAAAAAAATATATTTTAAGAAAAATTCTAGAAACACAATATCATCAAGTCAATCTGTGCAAAAATTCTATTTTTGAACAAAAAGGCTCAGAAACATTATGAATCCAAAAATCAGTTATTTTGAAAAAACATATTCGAAAAGTTCAAAATATGCAAAAAGAATTGCATAGAAAGGCCTCAAAAAATGTTTCCAAACAACGTTTTGATCCGCTCGTTAGAGACAAGTATATAACAAGATGAAAAAAGAGGGAGAGAATTGGAAAAGAGACAACCAAGCCATCCTCACTCACATTTCCTTTCTCTTTCTCCGTCTTTTTTATACTACTTTTGGAACCAACATGTTTCGAGATTATTTAAATCTCCTCATCAGGATATATTTTAATAGGATACTACGAAAAATTATTTCTATCATATGCTTTATATTAATAATGTATCTATATATGAGACCGAAATTTCTTATCGTACTGTTATTTACATTATTTTTCATTTTTTAATTTTTTGATGAAATTTTAACTTTCAATTTTCGGTTTAAGTGTCAATCCTTAATATTTCAAAATCATTTTCGTACTTTAATACTTTTTTTAATTTCCAATTAACTGAAAAATTGAATTAACATTAATTTCCAATGTTTCATATAAAAATTCGATAAAAGTATGAAAGGCTTTCTTATCTCTAGAAAGGTCTCTTTTCAAATTGATTTCATTGATTACCTCTCTCTTTATGTATAACATTTCAACATATTAACCATTTCTTTGTCCTCATTTTGTCAAATTCCCGCGAAATCATGAAAACATATTAAAATTTCTAAAAAAAAATTTCAGTTTCACACAAGAAGAAAACCATAAAGAAAAAGACTTATCCTTCTGTTATTTGTATTATATTCCATTATAAAGGGCAAACATTAACTCACTTATAAATTTGACATGAAAGTTCACTTTATAATACTACGGAATCTTTTTATAATTTTTTATTTTGCACACACTTTTTAAAATTTGGTTATTTCGATACTTTAAAATATCCGTCTAGATTCTAGAGCAACTGAACCGTACCGGGCCACACTGAACACTGAAATCATTTTAAAACAGGAAAAAATAGACGAATGAAAACTCCCTTTGAAAATGACAGACATTGGTTTGTACGCATTTTTCCAAGAACTCGAGTACAGTGTAGTCCAAGCTCTTTAACTGTACACCCCTTCCTAGTCAAGAGACAGTCTACAGTCGTAAAAAACACATGTTGGAAAAATTCTTCTAAAACTGACCCTTGAAATATTTCCCCCACTTTTGAAAACGCAATTATCAC
Organism: Andricus quercusramuli; assembly: GCA_932178445.1. NCBI lineage: Eukaryota > Metazoa > Arthropoda > Insecta > Hymenoptera > Cynipidae > Andricus > Andricus quercusramuli. The sequence goes on from CAKNXH010056633.1 coordinate 39,422, forward strand.
AGTGACATAGTACTCAGTAAATCCATCTATTTAATAGTTCTATCTCTAACTTGCGTTGGCATTTTTGTAATTTTAGAGATTCTCTCTGAATAATTTGAAAATTTATTGAATAAAGATTGAATATTTCTGAAATATCAAGGATAATTTTTACAACACCAAAAATTTGTTTCTTGTTATAGTGAAGCTCACTGAAAAGTTGAGTAACAGAAAAATTTTTATTTTTATTTTTATTAAATGTGTTGGGTTGAGGTTCGGCAGAATTAATTGAGGCGGAGTTCACTATTCACTTGTCTTTATTCTACTGTTCTCGGTTAGAAGGCTACCAGCGTACTAAAGCGTCGTGACTCTCCCACGGAAGAGAGCGAACATTCCGAGAGTGTGAGCAGGAGTGGGGATGAACGAGAAGGAGAGGCGGACGACGAAGCAACCGGTGGGTGTCCACCAAAACCTGGATCCAACATCCCACCCGCCTCGTTCCGTGAACGAAATCGAAACAAGTCCGCCCGCCGGGAGCAGACAGTGGAAGAACAGCTTATCCACGCCGCTGAGCGGTCTATCCTCCAGATGCGGGTCAGCAGCTCTCGGTCTCGGTCCTAACGGTCGAGGGGTCCATGGTCCTGGTCCTGAGCCCTCACCGGCAGTTTCGCCAGCTTGGTGATGGGTCGGATGAAAGAGCTATCTGCCGGACGTGTCGTGGCAAGACGGACTAGGCCATCTGGCCAGGGTTGAACGGCAGTTATTCTCCCGAGTGGCCAGGTTCCGCTGGGCTTGACAAAAGGAGGGTCGATGATGACGACCATGTCGTTGACCACAAGGTTTGACCGGGTCCACGTGGCGTGAGGGGTCTGCAGTTTGGAACCCTCTCGATGTTGATTAGCAGCGTGGAGAACTCCTCAAACGTGAGCTTGCAGGGCCCGGCGACTCGTCGCAGATGAAATTTCGCAGACTTGATGCCCGCTTCTGAAAGGCCGCCAAAGTGGGGAGCCGAGGGAGGGATGAAGTTCCAGGTGATGCCCTGCTGTTCAAGGCTTCCTTCGACGAGGCCCCAATCTATCTCTGCGGCTCGCAGCAGGCGACGAAGTTCGTGGTTCACTTCGTGGAACATTGTGCCGTTGTCGCTCCACATCTGCTGGGGTTATCCGCGTTGGCCGGTGAAGCGGCCGAGTGCCCCGAGGAAGCTCTGCGTCTTGAGGTCTCCCGCGAGCTACACGTGTACGGCCTCGTTGGTCAGGCAAATGAAAAGGCGACAAAGCCCTTGGTCGCTTGCTTCATGGGCCTAGCGTTGGTATAGGCGCAGACCGTGCAGTCTCGAACGCGCTTCCTGACTTGTGCTGTTCCGTCGACTATCCAGGTGCGTCGGATTGCGTAGGGGTGTGTACGTCGCGCGAAAGTCGGCGTCTAGGCTTCGGAGGTGAGACCAGTCGATGATAAGCCCAGCACGGTGGCTGCGTTCGTCCAGGATGATCGGGTGCTTCTCATCGGGAGGAAGTGTCGAGTTGCCGAGCCCGCCGCCGACTCGCAAGAGGCTGGCGTCGTCGACATGGGGCGCTAGGCCTTTGCCTGGTCGTTGCCGTGGTCGTTGGTTCTGGAGTACAGTGCTGCGGATGTTCCCCGAAGACTCGCATCCGCGAAGGCATGGAGCTAGATCCGTCCTGATTAGTGCTGTCGAATCCAGCGTGAGACAAGATCATCATCTTGTCCACTTCCTTCATCGTCTCCTGGAACGTGAGCCATTTGCGGCACCAGGGCTCAGGCATGCGCGTGTTCCTGTCGAGATTGGCTCGCCGCAGGTCTTGGATCAGCATTTTGCTGAACACCGTTACCAGAGCGAGCGACCCAAATGGGTCGAGATGCGAGCGAACTCGTCGAGGATCCTCCTTTTGGTGAATTGGCGGTTACTGTGTGCGGGTGAAGGGGCAAATTGGCAGTCTTGCGCAGGATCCCAGGCGACCCCTAGTTCATTGACCGCTCCGTCGGTCGAGAATGGGAGCCATGTCGGTCGAAATCTGCCCTCTGGGGCGATGTCCTCGTACGGTTCGCGGCTATTCGGCACCCACTTCTTAAGGTTGAAGCCGCTGCCTTCGAGTGGTGTGACGAGTTGGTTGCGGCGATGTCGGGTCTCGGGCTCCTCAGGATCCGCTGTAGGGGGATGTCCGGGGGTCAGACTCGGGTCTGTCGGAACATCATCTTGTCGTCAGCGCAGTAGGCGATTTAGCGCGTTCTCCAGCAGCGGGTGATAAGGGCCGTGAGCGGGACAGCTAGTCATGCCGATGGCTGCCTGTTTTCGCCGCATTCAGACCATTGCGGCAACGAAGTCGTCAGTGAGGGGCGCCGTGGTTTCGGCTGTTGTCGTGTGGTGTCGGGGCCGCTTCGCAGGGATGGCGCCGGAGGGGCCTGTTCTAGCGCGCTTTCCCTCGTGGATTAGCGTGTGGTGCTGCCCGCTACACGATCCGCACGATTACGACGATGCGCAGTTCCATGTGCTGTGATCTTCCCGCAGGCGATTGAAGCAGAACTAGTTGCTGATGACCAGGTTCTTGCGCTCTGACGTGTCGAGTTTTCTGAACGCTTCGCAGAAGCCAAGGTCCCTGTGCAAGCGGGGCAGAAGCCGGTTGCAGCGGCCTTCGACACGAAGCTCCTAAGGGCACGGGATCTGGCCTGGCCTCGAGTGAGATCCGGGACTGTGGAGGCGCGGCCTGTGGTGGTTGACTGCAACATCAGACAGCGCTGTTGGAGGTAGGTGGTGAGGTGGTCGTACGTCGGGAAGCCCCTCGCGACCGATGCTGTGGTCCTCTCGACTCGGCTAATCTCCTCCTCCCAACCGCGTCTTGTGTTGGAGTAGATGTTGAGGCTCGCTGCTGTGACGAACCAATCGTCCCATTGAGCAACTGGACGGTCGAGGGATGCGAGTTGACTGCGATGCCGTTCCAGCTCGTCTAGGAGCAGCTGGGTTCCAGCCGCTGACCCTTCCTTCAGAGCTTTCATGTTGAAGATAGCCTTGAGATGGTCGTGTACTAGGACCCGTCGCTGATCGTAACGAGACTCCAGAGTGGCCCAAGCTTCTACGTAGTTCGGTCCGGTGATTGCGATGCAGTTCAGCCCTTCCTGCGCTTCCCCCTTGACGCACGACTTGAGGAAGAATGACTTCTCAACGTCGTTCGAAGTCGGCTCATCGTACACAAGTGCGCGAAAGAGGTCTCGGTAGGACTCCCAGTCCTGTAGTCGTTCACTGAACTGAGGCAACTCAATCCTTGGCAATTTGGCTGAACCCCTGGCGCTGGAGACAGAAGCTGAAGCTCCGATGGAGGCAGGACTGGTCACGCGGTGAGCCTGCACATCGTACAGTCGACCCTTGGCCGCGGTTGATGAGGTAATCGCTGTCCTGTGTCTCTGGGTAGTGAATCAGCTTCACGTGGTTACTTGAGAAGTCCCTCCAGTACTCGTCCAACACCTCGGGGCTGCTCAGCGCCGGGCCATTAGTCCATTCCTCAAGGGACCGGTCGACGATCCTCCGGGCCGCTTGGCGCAGCACGATGGATAGTGCGCGCTGTGTCCTGAGTCGGCTTGTATCTGTAAAACCAAAGGGAGAAGGGGAAGTGGGAGACGCCGTACTAAGCCAGGGGCCATATCTCCTGAAGCGTTGCGCTAGAGAGAAGACAGAGGGCGTAGCTTCAGAGACGGTTCACTAGAGCCAGGGGCCGTATCTCCTGAAGACAGAGGGCGTAGCTTTGGACACCACACAATAGAGCCATTGGCCGTATCTCCTAGAGACAGAGGGCGTAGCTTTGGACACCGCACAATAGAGCCAGGGGCCGTATCTCCTAGAGACAGAGGGCGTAGCTTTGGACACCACACAATAGAGCCAGGAGCCGTATCTCCTAGAGATAGAGGGCGTAGCATTGGACACCACACAATAGAGCCAGGGGCCGTATCTCCTACAGACAGAGGGCGTAGCTTTGGACACCACACAATAGAGCCAGGGACCATATCTCCTAGAGACAGAGGGCGTAGCTTTGACACAGAATTGGGGATTTGAACATGCTATGCGACACTGTCGTCCCCTACGTGAACTAACAAATATGGCCGTAGATGACATATTAAATACACGTAAAACATCACGAAAACCAGAAAAAACATAGCGTTCAACAATAATAATCATCCAACTTAATAAATAAGTGCTGTAATAAGTAGCTCTGATGAGCAAAATACTTCAGAGCTGATAATTATTTTCTTCAATAATGGAATTCGCACGTCAATGCACACTAATATACACATATATATCAATACACATACATATAATAACACATATATAATATATATATATATATATCCCAATACACAATGCATGTGTATACACAATGTGTATGGCCTCCGCGTGATATATCCGGCTCGATTGGACCAATGCTTTGGACCAAACTTTAAATTAAAAGATCTTAATGATAAACTTACAAAGTAAAATGAGAGTTATTCAATAAAGTTCTACTGTATAAGAAACATTAAAATATGGAAATTTTTCTCATTTTCAATTATCAAAATCATAATATTAGTGTATTTTAGTATAACACAGTATAAATATTCAAAGAAGCTTATTGAAGTATTTAACAAACAGAGACATTAAGCCATAGACCTTGATATTTGTTCCTATGAATTTGGATTTTAATGCCGTTCTCAGGGAATAGGTTTCTGGGTCAACCCTAAAAAAAATAACACGATTGATTTTAAGTATAGACGGACCTGGCATGGACAGCATAAAATAACATTCGATACCCGAAACTCGATTTACGATCGAATCCAGTATGGTCGAGTGATTTTGATCTACATGAAACTATCGAGTAGATGGGTGCTTCCACGAGGTGTCATTTTTCTGTTACCGTGATATTAGAGGCAAACCTACACTTAAAATACAAGCTATATTGCATACAAATTTACAGACAGACTCCCTGAAATGGGAACAAAAGTTGACAGTCATTACAGACACCTTCATAGAACGATATAACACATAATAGATGGACAAAATCCCAAAAATATACCTGTGTTTCTGAGAAAAAGCATGCTAGCTCAGTGGAGCATAGGCTACTGGAATTTCATAGATTATTATACGTTGTGCATTGATTTACAACTCAGTAAAAGAATCTTAAAGTCCTGTAACCGATTTTACAATTCAAATGTCCGCTCCAAGGTCTGTAGTTGTGGAAAGTAAACGCAACTACCCAGGTCAAAAATCGTTTAATTTTTTATTAGATTTAGGTGTCCAAAAGACATAAAGTAATGTAATGTATGTAAAATGCATGGAGAAAAAACATTTTTTGAGTTTTTTGAATAATTTTTTAGGGTTTGGGAATATGTAACGGGAAAGTACAGATGCTTGTAGATAATTATCCAACAAAGAATTTCACGTATCAGACATATCGGTTTGACACCCCTAACACACCCCACGAGTCCCTGAAAACTACCCATGAAACCAAAAATGTCAATAATCTTCACGACATCGACCTTTTGAGCACTGCGTTCTCGTCTTTTTGTTACTTAAAATTATTTATATCGGTCTTGTTTAGGATTGATGTACTTAGTTAAAAAATACTTGTTATTTTCTACTGCCCGGATGCAGACCCTACGGTTTAGCCTCGTGTGTTTTCGGCTTTGTTCGGATGTGTTCGCGCCGAGCCGGCCTTCGCTCCCAGTCTTCATCTGGCCCAAACCAACCGCCAACATTATAAACATGGTCCTTCGTACCGGATGACGGAAAATGTGAACAGTTTCATAGTTTGAATCTGGAATAGTGTGTTGTCATATTGCGCAGTTGTTGGACTCGCACACTGCTGGTGAAAGACGCTGCTAATCACAGAAAAAACTTAGGGTAAATAGTGTTGCAGGTAATTTCGTATTTTTACCTGTTCGTATTGGTAAAACACAAATATTAGCCTCGATGAGCAGTAACTGTCTTTTGTTCTCATGAAAGTTGTCACCAAAGTTTTGAAAATTGGAAGCCACTAGCTTTGAATCGCTGAAGTGAAGTTAGCTGATGGTTGGTGTAACAGGCAAATCGGATAAGTGCGGCTTCATAAAGGCTGTTTTGCCGAATCGTTAGAACTGTCAAAAGTTCAATATGACATTTACAAGGCCTTCAGGGTAAACATTGAGAATTACTCCCGAACGTAGGTAAACGCAGAATAATGCCCTACATGTGCGGGTAAAGTTTACCCACATTGGGTAATTTTTGTTGCAGGTAATCTTTACCCCGAATTCCGGTTCTGTGTCTTTTGGTCTACTTTCATGGGAATGGCAGAATTCGATTATGTTCGAGTGCTCAAAAAACAAGATTTTCTATACGCATCAATAAATCGAATTGCTGACCGCATCATGGCCAATGAAAATCCACCCCGAGCATTGCTAGTTGGACGCTTGTCGAATCTCCAGGAATATTGGGAAAGATGCAGGACGAATCACACATTGTTGCTGTCCTATTCGCCTACTGAAGCCGATGCAGATGACGAGGAGGGACCAGGCCCTGATGTTTACGATACTGATTCTTTCGTCAGGATGGAGGAAAGCTACGAAGAGGTAATAGACTACATTTTATCACACATCCCAGATACGGAGCCTGGTTCGACGTCTCAAGGTAATGAAACAAAGCAGAGCGTCAATCGACAAATCGCGCCTGCACTGAAGCTTCCCACCATTTCGATTCCGGTTTTTTCGGGTACATATTGCGAATGGCTTTCTTTTAGAGATTTATTTTCTTCTCTCGTTATCGAAAACGAGTCTCTTTCAGATGCTGAACGGTTACATTATTTAAATGCAAGCCTCCAAGGGGAAGCTTTGATTGTTGCGCAAAACCAACCGGGAACGTCAGATAACTTTCAAACTATTTGGAAAGATTTGGAAACGCGTTATGATAACTGTAAAACGTTAATTTACGAATATTTCTGAAAAACTGTAGAGTTACCAGATATTACGTCAGATTGGTTTAATAGCTTGAGAAGTATGCGTAACGTGATTGTGACTGTAACAACCGCTTTGAAAAATCTCACGCCCGGTCGATGAAGAAAATGACTTGTTGGTTTTTCTTCTGATTAACAAATTAGATGAAACCTCGCAAGATCAATGGGAAATGTCTACGTGCGATACAATTGATCCTCCCTCCCTTGAACAATTTAACAAATTTCTCGACACGCGTATTCGTACCCAAACTAAGCTGTCCTTTGTGAAAAGAGGAGCACAATCTTTATGCATGCCCTATATTTGAAAATAAATCTCCGGATGAACGCAATGATTATATTCGCTCAAATTCTCGATGTTTCAAATGCTTAGGAAAACATTATCGACGTGCGTGTCAAAGCAATAATTTATGTGCGCATTGTAAAAAATCGCATCACTCCCTTTTGCACCGGGACAAGGATGGTTCAAGTTCTCTTTCAGATGAGTCAAAGCGTTTGTCAGATTATTCTCAGATTGTATTGGAAACGAAAGCTAGTTTAGAAAATGGGAATGCGATTTCGTCCCATCTCAACGCAACTAAGAAAAGCCGCTCGCCTTCTTTGTTAGCTACAGCTAGATTAATTCTAGAAGCACCTGATGGTAGACGTATACATGTTCGCGCGCTAATAGATCAGGGATCTGAAGCTACATTCGTCTCCGAAAATTTTGTTCAATTGTTACGTCTTCCGCGCAAAAGGTTTGACGTTACCGTTTCAGGATTAGGGGCTAACATTTCTAATAAAGTTCTGCACTTTGTTTCAATTACAATCAAGAGTCCCAAGTCTTGTGCGACCACGCTTACGACGCAGGCTTTCGTGATTTCGAGAATCACAGCTTATGTTCCTGCTGAGTTTACGCTAATGGAGATTCCAAGTAACTTGCGTGAATTGGATCTTGCAGATCCGACGCCAGCATCCAATGATCGTATTGATTTGCTAATCGGGACTGATCTGTTTGGTCAGGTATTATTGAATGGCGTTTGTCACAGCAAATCGAGAAATCTCGTCGCGCAAAATACGATTTTTGGGTAGATGCTTTCCGGATCTCTTAAAACTTCCAATGTTCAAGCATTTCACATAAATGTGCACCATTCCGCAGATATTGCAACTGATGAGGCGCTTCGTCGATTCTGGGAGTTGGAAGAGATTCTAAAACCGAATTTATTAACCAAGAAGGAGCTTGAATGTGAGGCTCATTTCACCGAGACACATTCACGAGATTCTAACGGCCGATACATGTTTAAGCTTCCCTTTAGTGAATCACCCACAAAGTTAGGCGACACTCGCGATATCGCACTTTCTTCGCTATTACATTTAGAAACACTCGAACGTAATGAAGATGTTTCTATCAAATATCATGAATTTATGCAAGAATATGAATTGCTTGGTCACATGTCCCGCATTGGTCCAATGGATGATGATGACTCTTTCCGAGTGTTTATCCCGCACCATCCTGTTCTTCGAGATCACAGTCAAACTATGAAGTTGAGGATTGTATCTAACGCATCTAGACCAACTTTAGCCAAAATCTTGCTTAATGACTGTTTGCATATAGGACCGAAACTCCAAAATGACATTTCATCTATTTTACTACGATGGCGGCAACATCGGTATGTTTTGTGTGCCGACATTGCTCATATGTTTCGACAGATATTAGTATATCCATCTGATCGCCGATATCAATGCATTCTCTGGCGTGAGAAAACCGATGAGTCTGTTCAGATTTTTGAGTTGAACACAGTAACATATAGAATGTGCTCATCTCCATATCTTGCAATCTGCGTCATTCGTCAACTGGTTGAAGACGAAAAAGATAATTTTCCATTAGCAGCTTCAGTTTTTGCAACCGAGACTTATGTGGATGATTTATTCGTTGGGGACGTAGATAAGGTGTCCACTATTGCCTTGAGGGATGAGCTGATACAATTGGCTTCCGCTGGCGGTCTCCGCTTACGCAAGTGGTTCAGCAATTCTGTTGACTTGCTCTCCGAAAATGAATCAATCGGATCACGTTTTGGCCATAGAACTTCCATTTGAGAATTTCTCGGGGTTCAATGTTCTTGGAATTTTATGGAGTCCTTCAGATGTTGCATTTCATTTTCACGTTAATAAAATTCATGATGAAGTTTCTACAAAACACTCAATACTCTCAGCATTTTCAAAGTTGTACAAAAACTTGATTGGGATCATTTGCTTCCCTCCGACCTTGCACAAGAATGGTCTGATTTTCGCTCTAAGTTAAGGCTCATTCCATTCGTGGTCAGTTCTCTTCAATGAGCTGATGTGCCAATTTTCTTTTGGACAGATTCTACCATAATACTTAGTTGGCTGCAGAAGCATCCAGCTACTTTGCCTGTTTTTGTCGCTAATCGCGTATCTACTATCCAAACTAAATTATCAGCTGCTTTGTGGAGTCACGTACCCTCCAAACAGAATCCAGCTGATAGCGCCTCGCGTGGCCTCTCAGCAGAAGATTTACAAACCTTTTCTCTTTGGTGGGAAGGCCCAGCATGGCTGTCTAGCTCCTCGGTTGCTTGGCCTCAACACAATGCACCAACTCTCGATTCTGTAAAACATGACGTAGTCACTAACTTACTGACTAAAACTGAAATTAAAAATGACTGGCAATCTAGTTTAATTTCTCGACAGTCCTCTTGGTCTCGCTTACTTCGCGTAACCGCATATGTTTTGCGTGCCATTAAGATTTTCAAAGAAAAGGTTGTTTTTCCTAGATATTTGTCTGCGACTGAGCTTCCAACCTCCAGAGTGACACCCTCACGTCCTTTTTCTCATACTGGAGTTGACTACGCAGGTCCATATTTTGTTCGATCAAGTTCGGGTCGCGGCATAAAATCGCACAAGGCTTGGATCTTGATTTTCGCTTGCTTTGCTGTAAAAGCAATACATTTAGAATTAGTTCATGATTATACCACAGCCTCGTTTATTGCCGCAATCAGACGTTTTGTTTCGCGACGCGGTATACCTTCTGATTTATATACTGATAATGGCCCGAATTTTCGCGGTGCTGATCGAGAGCTATCGCAAGCTTTCCGGAAAGTACAGGAGGATCCGAACTTGGTATCCCATTTAGCATCCGATGGCACGACATGGCATTTTATCCCTCCCATCGCCCCACATTTTGGCGGGCTATGGGAGGCCGGGGTTAAAAGCGTCAAGCTTCATCTACGAAAATTATTGTCCAACTCTACTCCTACGGTGGAGGAATTTGAGACACATTTGTGTCAAATCGAGAGTTGTTTAAATTCTCGGCCTCTGCTGCCTGCAAATGATGATCCGGAAAGTTGCGAGGTGCTCACTCCTGGTCACTTCTTAAGTGGAACAGCCTTAAAAGTTGTACCTACCGTTTCGGTTCTTGATGTAGGGGAAACCTCCCTACAGTGGATAACGCAACCTACAGTGGATAATTATTGATTAAAAATACTAATGTATGTAACATAATTAATTAAATTTAATAAATAGTTAAGAAACTATACGTGTTAATAAATTCAAGTGAAAATTAATTATTTTTATTTTATTTGTGCTCTAAATTAATGATTATCCACTGAAGGTTGCATTATCCACTGTAGGGAGGTTTCCCCTATCTGAAAATCTCTTGTCTCGCTGGCAATTTTACCAAAGAATTTCGAAACAATTTTGGCGCTTGTGGGTTCGTGATTATTTAAAATCATTGCAGCAGCGAACCAAGTGGTTTTCACGTCGACCTAATGTTAAAGTAGGAGATATTGTACTTTTAAGGAACGTAACCCTTCCCTCCGCTAAGTGGGAATTGGCTCGTGTTACTAAATGTATTACAGGACGAGATGGGGCTGTTCGAGTCATTCATGTCAAAACTGTGAATTCTGAGTTTGACCGACCCATCTCACAATTAGTTGTCTTGCCTATTTCTACAGACTCATAGTTTATATCAAGTTTTCTTTATTATTGATATTTTGTATCTATGGCATTATTATACGTTAGTTTTATTCCCATTCTTATTGCGATCTTTTGCGAAGCTCGCAAGGTGGTCGGTATGTTTAGGATTTATGTACTTAGTTAAAAACTACTTGTTATTTTCTACTGCCCGGATGCAGACCCGTCGGTTTAGCCTCGTGTGTTTTTGGCTTTGTTCGGGTGTGTTCGCGCCGAGCCGGCCTTCGCTCCCAGTCTTCATCTGGCCCCGCTAAAAGAAAGATGTTCCGCAAATTTTTCTCCGCTATATGACTTATGTGCACGTTTGGCAATAAACTACTTATTTCATGTATATTAAAGTGCGTGTTCAATTGACCCAAACCAACCGCCACCATTATAAACAGGTCTAGTGAAATATTTATCAACATTGGTTAACTAAGTTTCAATTATTTGAACAAATGGAACTTGTATAAACAACTTTTTTCGAAAATTAGTTTTTCTCCCTAAAAATTATTACTATTGTTCTAGTGGAATATTTATTAATATTGGTTCATTATTTTCAATTATTCAAATAAATAGAATTTGTTCAAATAATTTTTTTTCGAAATTATCTTTTTTCAAAATAAAAATGATTACTGTTGGTCTAGTGGAATATTCATCAATATTGGTTAATTAATCTTTAAATAATTCAACAAATTCTATTTTTGTAAATAAGTTTTTTTTTCTAAGAATTCGTCGAACTGGCAGTATATTATCCTCAATAATATGAACTTATTTTAAGATATTTTGCAATCGTATAAAAAATGAATCATTATTTATTTTCAATAACCTTTAATTTGTTTAAACCATAATTTTTCCACAAAATTTGCACATTTTTCTGAATTGTTTCAACAATTAATTCTTAATAATTTTTATGAAAATTTTTTTTTTTATTAAATTATTCAAACAAGTGGAATTTGTTTAAACAATGGAGAATTAATCAAACAATGTTGGTAAATATTCCACTAAAGAAATATTAATAATTTTTGATATAAAAAGAATTTAAAAAAACGCCTACCCCGAAAGGGAAATGGCTTAATGGTATACATACATACATACATTCAAAGTCCATTTGTTTAAATAATTGAAAATTAATGAACCAATGTTTCTTTGAATGATTAAAAATGAATTAACCAATATTAATAAATATTCCACTGGACCAATATAAATAATTTTGAGTAAAAAAAAACGAGAATACAGTGCTCAAAAGGTCGATTTCATGAAGAATGTACATTTTTGGTTTTAAGGGTAGTATTCAGGGACTCCTGGGAGTGTGTTAGGGGTGCCAAACCCATATGTCTGATAAATGAAATTCTTCGTTGGATAATTCTCAACCCAGTGCGTTTTACATGGGAAGCTTTAAGTCAAAGCCGGCACCTGTTAAAATCAAAATTAAAAAAAAAATAGGGAACTTCTTTTTTCGGATTTGGAATGAAATGGGGGGGGGGGGATCCTTGCCCTCTGGCATGAACAAAATTAGCCATGCATTTTTGGACCACCCTAATGCACACGTTTTTTTAAATTCTGCAGATTTCTGTATGAATATTTGAATTGACTTGAAAATATTTGAATTTTTAGATATTTTTTTATTCTCTTGAAAAATATACGATGTAATTTAGTTCATTTTTGATTTTATGAATTCTTGTGAAAACATGGAATTCTTTTCAACTATTTCCAAATTCATTAACTTTGGTTGACGTTAAACTACTACTGAATTAAGATGTATTTTTTTTTTGCATCTGCAGAATTCGAACAAATTGAGAGAATTCTGCAGAATTTGAACGACTTCAAAGAATTTGCGATAATTCAACGTGAGGTCTACAGATTTTAGAGGAATTCAAAGAAGTTTTGAAACATTCAGAAGATTTTAATTGAATTCAAAGACTTCTGCAGAATTAAAAAAACGAGTAAATCTTAATTGAGTATAGTTGAAAAGAATTTCGTGTTTTCAGAAAAATTCCGAAAATTAAGAATAAATCAAGTTATATTCTACATTAATCAGGGACAGTCACTGAATATTTGCAATAATGTACGAATTATCTAGGCTCACTGATATTCTTTGTTCTACTCTCGCCAAATTTCGGAGAACATAGCTTACATTTCCATTTTTTCCATGCACCGAATTTCGGAAAGCCAATATTGTATCTCGATCATGTTTAAATAAAAGAATTAATTTTTGCAAATTATTTTACGGTTTGACAAAACTTAAGGCCACCCGATTCAAACAGAAAAACACATTCGTAATCGCATTTTTTTTTAATGCTCGAAGCAAGTCGAAGTTACCGCCGTGGAAGGAATTGCTTTTCGGGGTCGCACGCACACCTGCAACTAGATGTTCACTTACATGAAATTTCAGTGCTCCGTAGTACCCTAAATATGCACCGGACCCAAAAATGTTTTGGTACTTTTCGATTTGAATTTTCTTTCCTATCCGCTATTACGAGAAACGACAATACTCTTAGGTCATCCTGTATATATGTAAGTAATAAGCAGTAGGTTGTGAATGATGAGTGAACTCCACTAACAATTGATGGGTTAAAAACGGTGTATTTAATAATAAGATCTACATTAAGTTTTATCTCGCTGTTCCACAAATTTGGGATCCCTTCAAAATATGATTTTCAGCCTCGAATTGAAAGTAAAATAAACTCTTTCAGTTATAAGTTATTGTATCACATTGATAGTACGATATAAGAAAAACGAAGAAAGATATACCGCAGCCTCGGTGGTGTAATCGGATAATGACCTGGTTCGAATCCAGGCTGAGGTAAATTTGTCTCATTCTCAAAAAAAATTGGAACATTAGGACAAAAAAATTATTATATTTTGAAAGCCGCTATATTTTTATTCAATCCTAACGATCACTAGCTGATTTTATTCCTCGGAAGATTTTCTGTTTACAAAAATATTAACAGTATAAATTTTGTAATCAAATAATAAAAGTTTTAGAAAATCAAATAGAATTTCAGAAAATCTTTCGAGGAATAAAATCAAATACTGATTATTAGGGTTTAATAAAAAGCTGCTTTCCCAATAATGGAAATAAAAATACAAGCATTCATATCAATTGGTTAGAAAAGGATTTTTTATAGTGCCTTATAGCTTAAGTGCCCTGTGATTATACTTAAGATTACAAACTATTTACTGAAAAATAAAATTTATTTTCTTCATCTACTGATTATCTAGAAATTGAGCCTATTTACATAGCAGCAATTTTTGCTACAGTAACATAAACTAAAACTACGCTTAGCAACCAATCAGAAGCGTCAGTAATAAATAAAACGTTTCTGAATGATTGCTGAGCGCAGAAATTTCCGCTACCATATCAAAAACTGCTCCGGTGTGAATGGGCTCATTGTCAAAAAGCTGTGAAATCAGCATCTAGCAAAATACACATATCAGCGACTAAGAAGCTTTCAAATATAAATAATACTTAGCTATGTCAAATAAAGGACTGCATCTACTAACCATGGCAATGCAAAATTCTCACCGCACTTTCCTGGCTGAAGGATTTTGATTTCTCCGCGTTTTCGGCGAGCACATGGGCCATGATGTCCTGGAAATTGAAGTTATCGTCGTTCTGATTCTCGTGATTCTCGAGGTGATTCTCCTCGATTCCCGCAAGGTAGCCAACTCCCGTATCTTCATCAAAAGTGCCTTCAAATGTCGAGAAGGTGTCGAATTTACGGACGCTGATGTGTCGCGCTTTCCTTTTACTTTTCTCCTTTTGTTGTACCTCCTCAGGTTTTGGGGAGGTCTTCCTCGCAGAATCCTCGTCTACTGTGACAGCGAGTACGGTATCGCCAGAGGTATCCGTGGAGGAATCGAAGTGACACCGCTGAAAAATGGCGCGTTTCTCCTCCAAGAGCGACTTCCGGCGCGGCTCTAGCGGTGGCGTCTTCGGAGAAGAGACGGCTGACTCGGATTCTGATTCAACCGCGAGTTTTGGCTTCTTTGACGCCTTGTGGATAGAAAAAGACCCTGGCCATTTGGATATTGCGCAGGGAAGCGTTGAGATCGAGCTTTGGATCTTGCTTTCTTGTATTTCCGCTACCGTGTGAAGATGCTTTTCCGGATTTTGAGGGTCTACGCAAAAACGAGTTCCATGGTACAGCGATAAACATGAACTAAATTTCGCAGATATTTATATACCGTTTGATTGAGTTAGGGTTTGTGTACTTCGTTTTTTGGAAGCTATACTATTGTTCCATAGTTATTTGTGATACAAGTGCGTAAAATAGGTGATTAGGTGCGAGTGTAAATGTTGCAGCATAAGCCGCAGGCGAATGATGCAATCACACGAGTTACTAATCACCTATGCGCACGTGTATCACACGCTATTTTTTGCAACGCCCGTCCGAAAAAGTTGTTCGGAGGTGGTAACGAAAATTACTATTTAATATTGCATAGAGTGGAGTGAAGAAATTTTTTAAAATTAAAAATTAAAAAAAAAAAAATGTTTGAAAACAAAATTTTTTGAAGAAAAAAAATGTTCTGTAAAAAAAATTTTTTGTGGAACAAAATTGTAAAAAAAATTTTTGGTTTTCATTCTCTTTTGCCCCCCCCCCCCCGTCACCGGGGGGAGGGGCTACGATACTCTAAAAACAAAACTCCAATCGTTAGAACATTTGTTCAAGTTAAATCTAAATTTATTTCATGAAGATACCAACACCAGTGTTTAAAGTTACCTATGCCAGTGCCTAAAGTACCTCATATCGAAAGTGCGCATGCGCAGCTTTTTCACCAGTGTCTAAAGTAAGCCATCTTCAAACTAAGCATGTGCGAAAATTGTTTCGCGCACATTCTGCTCAAATAAGGTACTTTAGGCACCCTTTACAAGCATGAAAACGTCAACGTTTGAGGTGGATGCTGCAAAAAAAAAATTGTATCGCTGGACCCCAGTTTCCTGTCTACAAAGTACGCTATTTTTTCCTTTCACTTATAATCTAAAATTGCCAAGTACACCAAACATCCTGTAGCTGCTTCAGATGCTTGTTTTCAAGAAGGTTAGGACAAAAAGTATCGCGTGTATCAAGGGCGTGAGGCTATTTTGCCTCGTGTGGCCTTCTTTACGCCCTCTATACACAATGTACTATTATTAATCAGGAACGGTCAATAAAATGAGGTCCGTCCACTCAGCGCCGCCACCAAGGCCATCACACAAATACACTGAAATATACGTAGCCGAAACTGGCAGCTGAGAGCCAGATCAAAGCTCATGGAGCGAGGCCCCAAATTATTCTTAATCTTTACCTTCGAGCTTCTCCATGAAAAAATGCATTAGATATTTCGTTCCTTCAAAATTTTAAGTATTTCAGAATGGAACAATGTGAATGGGATGCTTTGTTTAATAAACAATCATGAGGCACATGGTTAAATTATCTGTGTTTCATCCCTGAACTTAAATTCTGTGACGTGCGATTACAGAGGACCATTTCGCTGGCCCTACCGCCCACGCAAATTAAACTGTTTTTGGGCCAAATATTTAGTGCAGAATTTGTTCAAATTTGTTCAACCAAAATTAGAATTTGTGCAACACCGGAATTACCTGATAACTCGAAAAAACACTGGCGGGGCCAGCGAAACGTTTCACTGGCCCCGACATTATCCAAATTCAACTTCACATGAGCGTATTATTTTCGTTTCAATTTGTGCAACCAACTTCAACCCCTAAAAACTACCCCCTATGTGGCAAACACTATGGCGGGGCCAGCGAAATGTTTCGCTGGCCCCGTATTATCCAAAATCAACTTTATATGAGCGTATTATTTTTGTCTTAATTTGTTCAAATTTGTGAAACCAACTTCAACCCCCAAAAACTACCCCCTATGCAGCAAATATCATGGCAAAGCAAGCAAAATATTTCGCCAGCCGCGACACTGTCCATAATCAACTTTATATGGGCGCATTATTCTCGCCTGAATTTGTTCAAATTTGTGCAACCAACTTCAACCCCTAAAAGCTACCCCCTATGCGGAAAACACTATGGTGAAACGTTTCGCTGGCCCCGACACTGTCCAAAAGCAACTTCATATGGGCGTATTATTTTCGTCTCAATTTGTTCAAATTTATGCAACCAACTTCCACCCCTGGAAACTACCCCTTGTGAGGCAAACGCTATGGCAGGGCCAGCGAAACGTTTCGCTGGCCCCGACATCATCCAAAATCAACTTTATATGAGCGTATTATTTTCATCTTAATTTGTTCAAATTTGTGCAACAACCTTCAACCCCCAAAAACTACTCCCTATGAAGCAGACATCATGGCAGAGCCAACAAAATACTTCGCCAGCCGCGACACTGTCCACAATTAACTTTATATGGGTGCATTATTCTTGCCTCAATTTGTTCGTGCAACCAACTCCAACCCCTACAAACTAGCCCCTATGCGGAAATCACAATGGCGGGGCCAGCAAAACGTTTCGCTGGCCCCGACATTACACAACGTCAACTTTATATGAGCGTATTATTTTCGTCTTAATTTGTTCAAATTTGTGCAACCAACTACAACCCACAAAAACTACCCCGTATGCAGCAAACATCATGGCAAAGCCAGCAAAATATTTCGCCAGCCACGACACTGACCACAATTAACTTTATATGGGCTCATTATTCTTGCCTGAATTTGTTGAAATTTGTGCAACCAACTGCAAACCCTAAAATGAGACGAACATAATACCCTCATATAAAGTTCATTTTGGATAATGTCGGGGACAGCTAAACGTTTCGCTGGATCTGCCATATTGCTTCCCGCATAGGGGGTAGTTTTTAACGGTTGGAGTTGGTTGCACAAATTTGAACAAATTTGGGCGAGAATAATGCGCCCATATAAAGTTGATTTTGGATAATGTCGGGGCCAGCGAAACGTTTTGCTGAGCTCGCCATAGTGTTTTCCGCATAGGGGGTAGCTTTTAGGGGCTGTAGTTGGTTGCACAAATTTTAATAAATTCAGGCAAGAATAATAATTATTTATTTATTATTTCCCTAGGGCTAAAGAGCCCTCTAAGGAACAGGTGATACATGTACATGAACTTATAACTATGTGCAAACTCTGGTCAAACTAAGATTACAGCGGTGGTTAGATAATATTGTATACAGTGATGTTATGTTTAAAATACAAAAGAGAATTGGTTACCATTGTGAGTACTGTTTCAAGAATACAGTTATATATGTATACGTCGCATTAAGAAATTTTACAAACTACCAATGAGTGATTTCTAGTGTAGGATTGTCTAAATTAAGCAAATATTCAAAAAATAGTTTTCTAAAGTGAAAGATTGAAGGTGCATCTCTGACCATACTTGGTATCTTGTTCCAAAGACGTGCCCCCCTAACTATGAAGGATCTTTGCAGCTTACAGGTAATATGTATCGGAATTGTGAGGACCATTTTTCTTTCACGAAGCCTAGACTGAGTGGGTTGATTGTTATTTCTGATTACAAATAAATCTAAAAGATATTGTAGCGTTTGACTGTGGAAAAGATTGAAAAGTAAGTTACCCATAAAAAATTGTCTTCTCTTGGCCACATTCAGAAGTCCAGCCCTTAAGCGATATGGAGTTATGTGTTCATATTTCGGCAAGTCATAAATAAATCGAATACATGCATTTAGAGCTCGCTCAAGTTTTAAATTAAGTTCCTCCGTAATGTCATCGTATAAAATACTCCCGTAATCGAAATGCGGGAGAATTAGACTCTTTACCAGAAGAATCCTTGTAGCCGTGGGCAAGGATTCCTTGTTTCTTTTAAGCTGTCGCAACACCGTGAAGACCTTTCTCGAAATGCCAACTACTTGCTCACTCCAGGAGAGAGTGCGGTTGAGCATATGGCCCAAATCCCTTACAACTTCAACAAATTCAATCCTAAGGCCATCAATTTTGAGTGATGGGAAGGTCCTTAAAGTTTCTAAGGACGGGGAGCGAGTCGGTCCGATAATAATTGCTTTAGTCTTGGTCGGATTCAGTGCCAGCCCATAATTCTGTGCCCTAAGTCGCGGCTGGCGAAATATTTTGCTAGCTCTGCCATGATGTTTGCTGCATAGGGAGTAGTTTTTGGGGGTTGAAGTTGGTTGCGCAAATTTGAACAAATTAAGGCGAAAATAATCACACATATAAAGATGATTTGGGATAATGTCAGGGCGAGCGAAACGTTCCGCTGGCCCCGCCATAGTATTTTCCGCATAGGTGATAGTTTTTAGGGGTTGGAGTTGGTTAAACAAATTTGAACAAATTCAGGCGAGAATAATGCGCCCATATAAAGTTGATTGTGGACAGTGTCGCGGCTGGCGAAATATTTTACTTGCTTTGCCATGATGCTTGCTGCATAGGTGGTAGTTTTTAGGGGTTGAAGTTGGTTGCACGAATTTGGACAAATTGGAACGAAAATAATACACTCATATGAAGTTTAATTTGGATAATGTCGGGGCCAGTGAAACGTTTCGCTGACCCCGCCAGAGTTTTTTTTTGAGTTATCAGGTACTTCCGGTTTTGCACAAATTCTAATTTTGGTTGAACAAATTTGAAAAAATTCTGCACTAAATATTTGGCCCAAAAAAAGTTTAATTTGCGTGGGTGGTGGTGCCAGCGAAATGGTCCTCGATTACAGGACGTGTAATGTCAAACAACAAGAAAACATTGATTGTACTTGTTTGAAAGGATAAATTAACCCTCCGTCTCCCACGTGGGGTCAAGGCGGACCCCAGACGCACTAATTTCCTTATGACAGGCGCAATTTTGCATCCCGTTGCCTGTCGCGTTGAGTACCTTTCCTCTCAGTAGTTCTCAACACGTCGGTAAAAGCGAGTTAATCTCTGAGATATGCAATCTTTGTTTTATTAATGTTTTTGTTGAAAAACGTGATTAGGGTCCGCTCGGACCCCACGTGGGGTCCATGTGTTTTATATAGTCTTGTCAAGTTGATGCCTCAAGACTGAATTTGCAATAAAAATTTGCAAAGTTTTCTCATATTCAAAGTGCAGTGTTTGTTTGTTCCAGGTTTATATTTTTGAAGTTGATTACGTTAGTCAGTAGTATAAGGAGGTTGTCTTTTGTATCTGATAAGGTTTAAACTTTATTATAAAATCTCTACTTGAATCCTGTTTGTTTTGATTACCTACAATATTTTTGTTCGTGTTATTAAAAAACAAAAAGAATTTTTTGAGCCGGTCCAATGCGATTTCACACCGCTTGCATTGTAAACATGAGACGCAGGGTTAAGAAGTCCTTTGGAAGCATTATTCACTATTACTCCCTTTGAAGATGTGTTAGATTACAATTGATATATTTTCCCGAAAAGGGTCCAATTTTTCTGGAGCGTGTAATTACACATTATAAAAATGCACTAAAGCTTAAAACATTTTATGTTAGTTTAAAGGTAAATCTTTTAAATGTTACGATCGACCCATACACAGATATGATACTCAGACTTATTTATTGTAGAATTACATTAATGCTGGTGAAAATAACAAAAAAATCGTCAAAAACTCATCACACTGTCATTACACGTTCCAGGAAAAAACTTAGGGGGAACTTTTCAACATAAAATTCTCTTATCTTTGAGTGCGATAAAATAAAAATCTATATAAAAGAACAATAGTTTTTGGAACATACTTTTAAAAGGTATCAGTCAAAGATTATATTTTTTTACCCTTGGTTCAGAAAATCCTCCTCAAACTTAGCAATTTGTAAGTGGAGAACAAGAAAAGAGCATTTTTTCAAGTATTTAATGCTTTTTCAATATATTTTTCAGGTGAAAAAATCTGTGTTGGTCTTATGCTTTTGGTCCGTGTTATTAAAACGATCAAGTCTACCTAATAATAAAGAAATTAAATAAATATTCACAAAGATATTACACGGGGAAGCGAAAATGACCTTTATGTGGAGAATTACCCATATAAGTATAACTTTATCCATTTCTTTTTTTTTTCCAGTTGCACAAAATCTTTTTGCCTAAACAACTGATGGGATTGGTAAGATAAGATAACATAAATTATACCTTTTTTACATGCAAATGAAGACGATTTTCTCCTGTTGTGAATGTCCTTTTTACAATATATATTTTTATCTTATATATTTACACCTTGTACTTTTTTCTGTATTCATTTTTATTGAACAATAATTTAAAGTTCGTAATCATGAATTGCATAATATTATTGGCATCATATCAATATTTTTAATTATTTAACTTACGCACATGCGACACGAGTTTTATTCCTTTTGCTATTTTTAATAATTATGAAGTATGAAAACTCATGTAGGACCTTCATAATGATTTTCATATTATAATTTACAATCATTTTGTAATTATAAAATGTATTAATCATCTTTAGAATTTCACACCACTTTTTTATCTGCAGAAAAATTACTTTGTACAAATTTGTAGCCTTTAAAGTTTCCTATGAGTGTTTCGCAGTTCTAATGTATACCGATTTTTAGGATATTGCAATTATTATCTTGTTCCCTTGTAAAAACTTCCAAGTTGTATTGTTCATTTGAACAGAAATAAATAAATATTATAAATCACGTGTTTACAAAATGTGTACTCCACAGATTTTAAATCACATTAATTTATTACTATTTTAAACTTCTCGTCCATACTACATTTGAATCTCCCGCCTTATTTAACATAAAAAAGCCATAAAAAATGGCGGCTCCGGCGCCTTCAAGTAGGCACAATTTATTAAGGAGGCTAGCGAATAATTTCCGGGTTATATACAGCTTTGAAATGTATTATTGTCTTGACTACGTAGAAAAGTATTATAAAAAAAAGTAAATAAAATAAAAAATTAAATTATAATTAAGTCAAAGAAAATTTGTTGATATTTGCTTTGCTATTGCAAGAATTTTATCTATCTCGACCCTGATCAATCGATCGCTCGATAACAGGACAGCAGCGCGAAGGTGAATGTGGAACGCTCTCTCCACATACGACACATATTTTTGAGCAAGTTCCAATACAAGATACCAAGTTCTCTCACCGTCCTGTTGTAATGTGGTTACGCGCTTTTCTTGTAGGTTGATACTTCTGATGGTTAAGGATGGTGGATTTCGCTTGACTACGGTGATAGTGCTCACCGGTTTCTCGATCGACTTCTCGGATTCCTTCTGGTGCAGTTGTTCCTCTTGGCTTGACTCTTCTTTCTCCTTCTTGCGCTCTCCATCTGTGGCCTCGTGCCTTTCCTTCGCGGTTTGCAATGGCAAAATCGAGGATTTTTCTTCATCCGATCCCTTCCTTGAGATCATCATTGGCGAACTGTCCCAGCGACTCGTTGACTCTTGAGACGATTGGTTCAGTGGTCGACTATCTCCACCCTCAGGCGTGTATCTTGTTTCTTTTTTCAGTGCTGTCCGAAACTTGTTTAAACGCAGTCTCCGCACGAGCGAGTTAGATTTCTTATGTTTCTTTGATTGGGCTTTGGTACCATCTTCAGCTTGCAGCTCGTTCCCCATATCACCTTGTGACTTTTTTTGAGAAACTTCATCATTGATGTCCATCCGAGGTGCAAAAGAGAGAAAAAGAACGAGGAAAATATTAATTCAGGTATTGTCTGAATCTGAGATTAAATTAAATTTTAGAAGTTAGGGCATTCTCCGGGGTATTTTTCACCCAAGTGATTTTTTCGAATTTCAGTGTTTGTAATTGTACTTGTAGCTATGTAATGAAGAAGTTGACATTTTGCTAACACATTTTTATGGTGAGGAATCTGATGAATTTCGGGAAAGCATGGGATTAAAGGACGGAGGTTTAGAAAAATGGAAAACCAGCATAAATTCACTACTTGCTTCATATAATTTGGAAAAGTTTTAAAACAGGTGCATTTCCTAAAATAATTGATGCACTCGATGCCCAATATACTATTCTTATATTCATCAACTGTATTGTAATAATGAAATGAATGTCATTGCAGAAAATAAAAAGGGCTCCGCGGATACTCCGCCGGGTCTAGAAGAGCTAAATGGTATTATAGGATCAGAAATGGAGGACGAAGAGTTAGAGGCGGATTCAACAGGCGTGGAGAAAAAAAATTTAAATATACCTTTTCAGAATGGAAGGTATTGAAGCAGACTCCAAAGAATTGTAAGTTTTTTTTGTACTATGTACAAAAATTGTAACCTTGGTATGTATAAAGGGATTTAAAAGGAATTTAAAGCGATTTAAAAGCTTGCAAGAGTACATCGTACATACCGATGTTACTTTATTGTATTAATTAATTTCTTTTTCAGAGTTTTTTGTAAATATTACGTATTATTAGTAATATTTTAAAATCTTAGTAACAATTAGTAACAGTACAGTGTATAGTATCAGTAGTTTAGAAAATAAACAATTTTTTATGCATATCATCCTTTTAAAAGAATAATAATAATAAAGAATAATAATAAAAGTCAGGGCCAACCCACTTCTTTTTTCACAATCTTAGGCCTGTCCCAAATCGTGAATTCTAGGAAATTTGATTGTATAATTGCATAAGATTCAAAATAGTTGCGTCACCTTGAAAATGTATTTTAATACACTTGAATCTTATTTCAGTATTCATTATTTGAAATTCAAGTGCAAAGGTGCAAATAATAATTTTTATCGACCGACGGATAAATATTTATGCTCTACATCTGAATAGGCATAGTTTTGTTCTACTGAAATATTGCGACGTCGTTTCGTATTTGCTTTAGTAAGCATTTCTCAAAATCTTTAGTAGAAAACTGCTAATTTATTTAGTAAAGCTTAGTATTCGAATTACGAAGCCTTCCTGAGTGAATCGGTAGTTTTTAACTAAAGATTAGTACAAATACTTCGTAAAGAAATTGGTGGACGATTTTTCAGGATTTTTTTACTAGAAAACTACTAATTCAGATTTAGGGAGTAGGTTTGAACTGTTTAGAAAAGCTATATTTTTGTATGCACTTAAACATTTCCGTTATTACTGTGCATATTAACCAATCTTCATGAATCTTATTTTTACTTCCTTCTAATTAGATAAATTAATTAATTCAGCTAATTAAAGATGAATTACGCCGTGCTTTCATTATTTCAGTTTTGTAACCAGCCTCAATCCCATAACAATGAAAGAATCATCCGTTCCATATACCTCAACTCGCAGCGGGGTATCTGCCTCGAACGCATTGCCAAAAGTCCACGGCCACGCGGCGAAGAGGCAGAGACAGCTAACACTGAGGGTCACTGCTATTGTATTCAAGTTCTCGAATATTAAAGAAAATAGGAATACTTTTTCGAAAAACTGGCTCTGCACATAAAAAAAAGAATACTGTGTAGATGATGTATGCAAAAGGTTAGACTAACAAGCAAACCCTTCTAATAAATCCACATAACTAAACTTACTTTAGGGGCCGCGCTTAAATTACGTAACAGCTCAAAGGGGGAGGGGGCAGGTACTCTGTGTAAATTTGTTGCGGTTCCACTGTTAAAGGGGGAAGGGTCTGGTGAAAGCTCATAATCCGTCACGTAATTTGAGTACGGCCCGTTAGGCTTCTTTATTTACGCTATCCGCTGGTGCAAACATAGCCTTTATGGTATGTAATTTTCGACATGACAATTTCCTAATTTTTTTAATGCGTGATAAAAATAATGAAAACCGCAATTCAATCATTGCAATTGGCAAACAAAATCTTAAATCCAGAAAGTTTTCTTTTATAGATGCTTAAATATTTCAAACTACATCGTATGTATGGAAATTTGAAAAACATTTTTTCAATATGAAATTTAATGCTGTTTCGGAACGTTTTGCTCCCACACGGAAAAAATAAGTTGTCGAAACTTTACTTGACTAGTCAACCATTCTAGGATAGTCCACTTTATGTTTAGAACCTCGTATAATTTTGATTAAAAAACCGCAGACTTCATCGAAAAAGTGAAAAAAGTCATCGAATTATTGGAATACAATCTAGGAACAAAGTTCTAGACAAGCATTCAATTTTTCAAAAAAGGTCCTCCAGATTCCACAAGATTTGGAAAACAATAACTCTAGCACAGAAACGAATAACTGATTTATAAGTTGTCGAAGAATTCGTTGACTGTCTTCTACATATCTAGTATATATTCACAATGTACAGTCACATAGGATTCTCAGGTGAAGTGGTATATGTATCAGTCTGAATGGAGTCGCGGTCACCGGCAATGAACAAATGAGCGCGGATTTAAATTTGACTTTTCACTGACATTTGTGCAAAATATTCAATGTGTTAAGTTAGCCTTGGGGTCTAGTGGTTAGGGATAAGTTGTGTTCGATAGATGTTAGGTAGTTCGAATCCCGCCGCAAAATTTCTTTCGATTTTTCATAGGTTCATGTGTATCTGTAAAAATAAATATAACTTAAGTGTGAGTCTATGTGAATATCAATATAGTAAATATAACCGCGAAATATATATTTTTTTAACTTGGCTATACTGTTTTCTAAAAACTCGTTAGGAGTCATCGAAAGTTTCATTGACTGGCTTCGAAGCATTAGTGTATCAGTGTTTCAAGAACTCTATTCCTCTGGTCTTCACATTTTCATTGAAATTATTTTGTACTTTCGACAACTCTTTCTACTTTATAAACATTTATCAATCAAGGTTTGTAAGACGATTCTTCCAATTTATGACATACGTTTAACCCTATACTAGAGTGGTTGACTCAGTCATTCAAAATTTCAACAACTAATTTTTTCCGTGTAAGGACTTCATTGGCTCAGGAAATTATAAACTACATTATACCACAGTTTCAGCCAATTTGACCGGGACCATATTTTCTAAAGATGCTGGCGGGGTTCTCTATTACCTCCAGAAAATTTGGAACAATTCAACATTCCTTAAAATAAAATAAAAATATATAAAATTTCTTTAAAAGTCGGTGTGTTGAAAAAATTGAGTTATAAGAATGTAAAATATTTGTTTTATAACTGTCGACCGTAATGAAATTCTCGCGATTTATTTGACTTCGAATTTAGCATTTCAAAACATTATCTTATTTGATAGTTTAAAACATTAACATAAAAACGTTACCGTACATATCATACAGAATATTACAAAAAAATTGCAATAATTGTTAACTCTTATTTAGAATGAACGTGGAAAGCCGATTTTTAACTATACTGAAATCTGCGTAAGTATAAAATTAACAATCTTAGGCCAAATGATGAGTCGTTTAAACAAACACAGTCGAGTTTTATCTTCAAATAGTAGCATTACCAGACAAAAAACTTTTGGGATAGACTACAAATTCATTTTTAAAAATCTCAACTCTAAAATATCAACTCCAAAATATTGAACGCTTCTCTTGATTTTTATCTTCTATAGCTTAATATAATTGATACCTGTGAATCGCAAATATTAAAAAAATGTTTTCGACGTTATTTAGCAATTTTTGTTTCTTATTTGTAGTTAAGGGCTTCACTAATATAATGTTCGACAAAATTTAATAATAAATGAAAAAGTGAAAAATGACTCTGACCTAAAGTGGTCCCATTTTTGACAATTAGTTTCAAAAACACATGCTAGTTGATGATATTAGGTTTTATAGTAAAAAAAATACATTCAAAGTCACATACGGAAAGAAGAGTCAATAATATTTTAACAATTAAAAATAATAATTAATGTTTTTGTAACTCTGTCATATTTTTCTGCATGTGAAATATATCAGAGTTAATTTTAAAATACAGCACGATTAAGTAAATCATCATCAAATCATCATTTCTTTTTCGTATTAAAGCTTTTTCTTTAATTGTGGGTTAAAAAGGACAAGAGTGTTATGTAATCAAAAGCAATAGTGATAAACGTACTAAAAAGTTTATTTCCTTAAATTGGGCGGAGAATAAATCAAAGGTATTTATTGAATTTCATTAAGAAACTTTGGTGACTGTCTCCAATCACTGAATAGCTTGGTTACTATTCAGAATTATTTCAACAGAGCGTAAATCCTTCATTTTCTACTCTTGGAAAATACACAGATCCTATTCTTTTTTTGCTTCTTCGTCTTCTTTTCCATTGTTCGTCTGGAATCTCAGCTTTAATGAATTGAAGAAGGCACCCTGATTAGATAAATCTTCACCACATTGAAATTTAATCCCGGGGAACCCTTTGTTATGCAAACACCAAGGACATTCACAGAAGAAAATGGGGTTTCCATTAGAAGCAATTTTAAGTTCCAAAGGAGCTGCAACAAGAAGGAATCTGGCTTACTGAAAACGAACCCAAAATGATAGATGGTTTCTGAATGAACCCAAAGTTTGGATTCAAATTGTTCTAATAGAGCCTTTTTGTTCCTTCTGCCTTGACTCACTTGGAAGATTTCACAAGTTAATGATGCACATTTCACTTAATAATTCGAATTAAATAATATTGCACTGAAAAAAATTTATTGAAGAAACTAAAATCATAGACATTAGTCATTCATGAAAAGAATATATCGCACATGAAATGTGATAGTTCTTAAGGTTATGTTAAAAATCCGATGGTTTCCACTACGGATGTGCTGAAAAGTGCGGGACTATTCAAAATGATGTAATATATACTTGCAATATTCGGTTCATATTAAATTTTCTAAAGAAGCTAGGTATTTCTATCATTCAATTAAATTTGTTTCAAATAAGAATAAGAAGCGTTTGTTAATATGTATCTTTATGACTATTCATAGTATTTATTGATTTCAAATGGGCCCGCGCTTTTCAGCACATACGCAGTTGAAAACCCCGGAACGCGCTGATGACCATCTATCGGACATCAACGAACTAAAAAGGAACTTTTAACAAGAGTTCCCTGCATATCCTAATTTCTGAATGATGCCAAGTTTTACCTGAGCCGTAACATTACTAACCCTCAGTTTTTTCTGTTTTGAATTAGTAGATAAGTAAGGCCGGTTCTGGATCAATTAGTATTAGTGCGTGTCTGTGTGAGGTGGCCTATGTGCGTGTGTCCGTGTGAGGTAGTATTAGTGTGTCTGTGTGAGGTG
>CAKNXH010056635.1:0-10668 GCA_932178445.1 Andricus quercusramuli
CAATAATTATTCATTTCGCCCCAACAGTCGCGCTATGAATTTGATATATATTGATTTGAATCAATCTAGTATCTATTTTTGGTCGAGCGTGAAAGTGCGTACTTTTGGTTCGATAGCATTTTTTTCATAATATCACAAAGAAAACATCTTTCTGCATTTTAAATTCAATTTTTATTCGTCCCACCCGGTATGAGCAAGTAACAAGCAGGTAAGGAAGATTTTTGACTGCCCTTGTAAAAATCTGAAGGTGTCGCGAGTTTCAAACAGAGGATTAGGTACAGGTATAACGGGAGACTTAGCACTTCATGACTCTTAGCGTATTCCTTAAATCTGAATTTTTTTGAAATTTTTTGAAATCTTTTAAAATCGTTGTGAAATCATTCAGTTCAATACTTCGAAATTTTTAAATATAAATGACTTACCGCCTGCTCCTTCCAAGTTTTGATTGTTTTGATGCTAGTAGTTCTACTCCTTCCAAGTTTCGATGCTTAGTACTTCTACTCCTTCCAATTTTCGATGCTAGTAGTTCTGCTCCTTTCAAGTTTTGATGCTGGTATTTATAGCTTATTTATTGTTCTCAAATTACTTCAATCACACTTTTTTCTAACGTAGTCAAAACGAGAGTCGACAATCACACACAAACGACACAATTATGTCCACAATTCAGATGCTGTCTGCACCTTTTGATCGATTTGAACCAAGTGACCCTAATAATGTTCGGAGATTCCTGATGAGCGCTTGTGCATCATGAAGATGGTATTGGTTGCCTGCTTTCATCAGAAATACCCAATCAGCAGGGATAAATAGCAGACTCGTTTTGAAGTATAGGAAAACTAGCCAATAACATTCTATTTAAGAAGGAAATATTTTGGTTTTCCCGTCTTCTCTTGTTTGCCCATGCGCATTAGGAATTTCCGAAGTGAAATAAGCAGTTCTATTATATGCAAATTATTGCAATCTCTTTGTCACTCTAATTTAAAATTATCTAAAACATTTTCTCAGCTATAATCCCTCAGTCTCTAATTTTTGTGAAAATGTTCAGAAGTTTGGGGAAATCCCTTATTTTCTTGGGGAACTTTCACTACGCTTTATTAGGTTTTTCGAATTCCATAACTTTTGGGGAATATTCTCTAATTTTTGTGAAAATTTTCAGAAATTTGGGGAAAATTCCCTATTTTCTTGGGGAACTTTCACTACGCTTTATTGGATTTTACGAATTCCATAACTTTTGGGGAATATTCTCTAAGTTTTATAAAAATTTTCAGAATTTTCGGGAAAATTACCTATTTTCGTGGGGAAAGTTATTTTCCCTACCAAAATGTGGAACTTTCCTTACCAAATCGTAGGGAAAATTCCCGAAATTTTTTACAGTGTAAACCATATCTTTATGATCAATAAAGAAATTTTAAATCTAAACTATTATCTATTTTATTGTCATAAAAATGTTTGCTATGACTATGAATATTTTTGCACTGTTCCAAATAGGGGCCCCATATGATATTATCGGCTTGATAAACACTTTATAAATAATGACTTTATTTTAAATCAATAATTTGCTTCCTCTATTTATATCAGTCTGTAGAGGAATCCTACCATTTCTCTAGCTTTAATTATGATACTTTTTATTTGGTGCGAGTGTTATTTTATTATCTAATAATACGCCTAGGTATTTACGAACAATTTTTGGATCAATTATTGCATTGTCTATTCTTATTCTAGGTAACTTGAGTGTACTCGTATTTTTCTTAGTGGATATTACAAATTCAGTCTTAGTTGCATTAATTTTCCACCTATGGTAATATCTTAAAAACATGTCAAGGTGCTTTTGAACTTTAGAGGTATGCATGTTATTATATTTTCATGTTTAAAAACTGTTATGTGGGTGACATCGCATAGCACCAATTGGAGCGCCTATTGCCCCCCCCCCCCCGGTGGTAGATCCAATAAATTTCTTCTATTTTTACAGAAATTACATATATTACTAACAATATTGTAACGTGTAATAAAAAATATAACGTTATCTATATAATGGTTTTTCGTATTTCGTCTACAGGTCAATTTCTTTACAATTACAAGTATTTTTATAACCCCATAATTAAAGATTTACCTGCATAGGTCCTTGAATTTTTATTCACTTAAATAAAAAAAGGTTTTTAAACTTGTTCTCTGCTTCCATCAGTCATCCAAAGCTGAAAATGCATTTGCTTACGGTAAAGTTTGAAATTTTTTGTTTTCGTTGCTTGAAATATCAACTATTTAATTTTTTCAACTCTAAATCCTACTTCTTCGTTCAAAATTGATTTTTGTAGTCGAAAATTTCAGTATTGTTAAAATTGTATATATTTTGTTGAAAACACATCTTTTTTTATTGAAATATCTCTGTATAGAAAATTATCGTTTTGAAATGTGTAAACAAATATTTGGATTCAAAAGTTGGAATTTCTTTGGTCCTGATAGGCTAGCCAGTAGGGTGACCAGAAAAAAAAACACTTTTGGTTTTCTTAGGAGTGAAGGGCAAATAACGGTAGTTTATGCGATTGTAGAAGCCAGATTTAAAATTTTATGGCTGGGCTGATGAGCGCTCCACCCCGAAAGTTAAACAGCTTAAGTCGTAGACCTGAGAAAAATATTCTTAAAATTTCAGTATAAGGTATATATTATTATAGCCGTTACTAGTCTTCGAAAACAGTACTTGACAGTCACTTGACTTAGTCCGTGGCTATGATGAAAATCCGGGTTCACCCGAGAACAAGTTTAAAAAGAAAAAAAAAAAATATTAAAAATAAAAATCTAGTATATTTACAAGGTAAGTCCTAATTCCAGAGTGAATTCCCCACTTCCGTAACGCTAACCAATCTCCCTTCTCTCCCCACTTTGCTCATATTTCATTGGCTCGCTGATCCTTGCGGAAGTGCACAAACCAGCGAGAAAGAAATTTTTTTTTTTTTTTTCCCATACCCCGGTCCTGACGCAATTTCAAACTTTGTCCTCAAAAAACTTCCGATCTCGTGTCTCACTCTCCTCGCCACTATCTTCAATGCCTGTATTCAACTGAGCTACTTTCCTAATTCATGGAAAATAGCTCACGTTTTAGTTTTTCAGAAAAAAGGCAAGGACCCATATCATCCGACCAGCTACAGGCCCATTAGTCTTCTTAATACAATGAGCAAAATTTTTGAAAAAATAATACTCGCGTAAACTATCACCTCGAGGAAAACAGCAACCTCAAACCGCAACAATACGGTTTTAGAAAAGGTCACTCTACGCAGCACATGATGCTTAAGCTTACAGAAGCGATTAGCTTGAATTTTAATCAAAGAAAACATACAGGAGCTGTTTTCCTCGATGTAAAAAAAGCCTTTGATAGTGTCTCGCATGTAGGACTGCTCAGAAAACTAATAAATTATAACTTCCCAAGAGGGCTTATCCATTTTATACATTCTTATCTCTCCAACAGAAAATTCTCAGTCAAAATATGCCAGACACTTTCAAAAGAGAAACACATCCGAGCGGGTGTTCCCCAAGGCAGTATTCTAGGACCGGTATTCTTCATTATCTACGTTAACGACATCCCTGAGGTCCCCGAAGTTACAATCGGATTGTATGCTGACGACACAGCACTATTTACTTCTTCTTGGTCAGTTCCAAAAATCTTAAGATTACTTAACAAAGCTCTTGAAATCATTGAGGCATGGGCTAAGCTTTGGAGAATAAAAATTAATGTAGCAAAGTCAGAATCAATCCTTTTCTCAGTCAGAAGGCCTGCTAAAATAGATCCACCAAAAATGTTTAATGAACCAATAGAATGGAAAAATTCCGTGAAATACCTAGGGGGTAAACTTCATAAACGTCTTAATTGGAAACAGCATATCCATGAAACTAAAGGGAAAGCTCTCGGGGTTATCTCGCGTTTAAATCCTATTGTTAATAGACACTCGAGTCTAAAACCTGAATATGGTATCCTGATTTACAAAATGTTTATTCGACCAATCATAACCTATGCCTGTACAATTTGGGGAGGTGCGTCTAAAAGTAACATCAATCACATCCAGATCATACAAAATAAATTCCTCAGACGTATCACAAAACCTTACATTTCAGAGCATATCAAAGAAATTGCCACTAAATTCTATAAATCTACATCATTATCACCTTTTGAACATATCTCCTCTCTAGGGAAATATAACTTTGACCCGCTTCGCAAACACGCGATGCCAAGAGACTTTCTAATGAAATAAGTCACCCAGGTCGAGGTGGCCTTGCCACCCCCGACCTACTAAACACTTTTCTCTCTTTCGACCCCTCTACCACCTTCCCCCTCTTCTTCTTTACTTCTCTTTCATAAAACAAACTATCAGATATTGTGGTTTTTTTCCCGTCTGCGGACTTTTTTTTCCACATATAACAAACGTCAATTTAAATTCCAGTCATGTCAAATTTCTCTCAGATTGTGTAACAATGCCCAAACGGGTAACACACAACAACTTCTTCCAGTTCGATTATTCTTCGGGGAGATCATTAATCGCGAGTGCGCGATTGGCGCGGCTTCGCCGCACCATTCACCCACTCCCGTGCATTGGATCTCACAAGAGGGGGCGATGGTTGGGGCCCCCTCATCCCCACCCCTTTTTTTTTCCTCATACTGTCTCGTATCTATTCAGAGAATACGTCGCTCTGTATTTCGTATTTTTTTCCCCGAATACTCGAATTCTCTCGTCAACATGGTTGAAGAAGTTGCTGCAGCACCGACTCCTGCTACGCCAGTAAAGAAATCCCCGGCAAAAAAAGCAGCAGCCAAGCCTAAAACTGCTCAATCTGCCCATCCACCAGCATCGCAGATGGTTTTGACCGCAATCAAGGAGCTTAAGGAACGAAATGGGTCTTCTCTCCAGGCAATCAAGAAGTTCATTGCTGCCAAGTACTTGGTTGAACCAAAATCACAGGCTCATTTCATCAAGAAGTATCTGAAATCAGCCGTGGCTAGTGGTGCCTTGGTTCAGACTAAGGGAGCAGGAGCCGCTGGATCTTTTAAGTTGCCAGTGACCAAGAAAGCTGCTGCTGAAGGCAAACCAAAAGCGCCAAAGGCAAAGGCACCAAAATCGAAATCTAAGGCTTCTGCTGCCAAGAAGAGTCCCAAGAAAGCTGCTGCTCCTAAGACCAAAAAACGGTTGCTCCCAAGACCGCGAAGGTTGCAAAGCCAAAAGCTGCTGCCAAGAAACCTGCCATCAGCAAGAAATCCGCCAAGGCTCCAACTTCAAAGCCCAAAAGTCCAAAGGCCAGAAAAGCTCCAGCTAGCAAGGCTGCACCCAAGAAGTAACTTTCGATCCTGATTAATGCATTTTTTTCCAATCGGCCCTTTTCAGGGCCAACAAATTTTTCTTACGAGGAATAATCTTGTTATTGAACATCCGCTCTTTTAATGGTTAGAAATCCTGGTATTTATTGGCATTTGCCTACTTCTGTTCTTTTCTAATAAGTATCCTTTGGAAGTTGATGAAGAAAACTTAGGCTGAAACTTTATCTTTTTTTCTTATTTTCCCCTTCTCTTTAAATATACAATATTTGAATTACGCGGAAATTCTCAGAAATTAGTAAGTGTGCCCATTATTGAATAATAATTAAAGCAATTATAGCACTTAAGTGCATTATTTATGAATAAACAAGGAACCAATAGTGAACACTTAATATACTTACCTACTTAAAGATTGGAATATTCTAAATTCAACTGTAATATTAAATGTTCTAACTTGAGCCATTTTTAATTTTAGTTTAAGAGCACTGCAGAGTAGGGCGGAGTGAAAGTGCTAAATCAAATCGTTGGTTCAAAATTTATGACGAATTTATTATATTTATGGCTTTTACTAGTGAACAATAATAAAAAATTCCCAAATTTAAAAATAAATTTTTTTCCGCAGTAACCCTTTTTTTTGAAAATATGCAAAAGCTTGTTCTTTTGGATTGAGTCATATGCACACATTTAAAAAAAAATTGAATATATCGAACCTCAAATTTATTCAGCTTGAACCAAAGAAACATTTTATCATTTTATTTTTCGGAAAAAAATCTTTTGTCGTGATTTAAGATTTTTGGGATTTCATTTTTTTGCGATTTTGCAACTTTATAAATACCACGAAAATAAATGTTTCCCATTAATAAAAAATAATATGGTTGGTTTAAAGCGAAGAAATTTCAGGTTCGAGTCAATCCAAAAAACATGTTTTTGTATGTGTCGAAAAAATTTTAAATAATGCAAATTATTTTTTATCTAATTACATTTTTTTTAAATTGTAAATTTAAAAAATACAACAGAATGTATTAACCGATTTCTAGAATTTTTTATTTACTTGTTTTGGATGTCGAACCACAAATTGTGATCCCTCAGCTCAAGCGATCCGATTAATTTTAGCATTTTTACTTCGCTCTACTGAAGAGTGTAGTTTAAAATTTGTATTGAAAGTATTAATTATAGTAAGGAATTAATGACAAACCTGGAAAAGAAATATTTATGAGACGATGTTAAACATATCAAAATTGTGTATTTAACTAATTTTATTTTTTTTCGGACTTTTTTATATCACTGCGTGAATGGATTTCCAACGACCTACGTATATACAATTTAAAAAAATAAATTCTTTAATGGTAGAAATCATTGAAAATTATCTAAAAATATAACATTTCTTATAAAAAGATTGTTTGTTCTTTTCGACATATAACAATAAATGTTTAATCTTCCCCCCTTTTTTTGTTGGGAAAATAACCCATAATAACCCACGAAAAGCACCCCCTCCACTTACTTATTTCTGATTACTGGAAATGAAAGAGTAACTCGGAAACTATCGATTGGCGTAAGAAAATGAAAATTGATTTTTTCCGCAGAAAGGGACCTATGGGTCCCTTTCTTCGTGGACGGTCACAAGTGTAACTTTTTTACACACTTGAATATGTGATTGTTTATTGAAAATGAGTTATTTGGTGTTTCCGATTTTATCTTTTCTTGTACGTTTACTTTATCATTCTTTTATTACTAACGTAAGAAAACAATGCATAACCTCAAAGTAAAGTATAGAATTTCAGAGGAGAATATAAGTGTACCTTTTTTCACACACTTGAATATAAAATTCTTCATTTGTGGGAGCCATTGTCAGTTCTAATTTCAGAAGTGTATTCATTGTGGAGTATTTATTGTGAAGAATATTTTCAGTGAACAGAATAAGCCGCGTCAATGATAAAGAATAAATCTAAAATTATAATTGTTATCTACAACGAATAAAAATCGTGAACACCAACCAAGCCTTTTTATATATCCAATTAACAATTAAATATTTAACTAATATGGAAATTCAATACTCACTACAGAATCGATTTTCGAATAGTATTTGAAACTGATTGTAGGATGCTTGGAAGCCAACATTAATTCCTGAAGACGATTCGGGAACAAATTTCTTTTAAATCATAGTAAATGACATTTAAAGATAAAAAGTCAATTCTGGAGTTGTTTCAAAACAACTCACTAAAGATTCTTCAGAAATAATAATAATTCATTCTTGAAAATATGCAGAGCCTTATGAGAAAAAGGCAACGGAAAGATATCTTACTTAATTCTGTAAAGAATGTTGCCTATTCGTTGAAAAAACTCCGTAAGAAAATGGTGCCAATTTCTTGAAAAATAGCCAAGTTTTGGATATCTTTATGAAAATTGTTGACTTAATTAATAATTATTGTAAAAGTTCAAAGTATCGTAGAAAATAGATATTAAAAATGCATTCTTCATTGATTTCGAAAATAAATTGAGCCTATTCTTTGGAAAATAGCCAAACTTTTAATTTGTTCATGAAAATTGTTCAAATAATTAATCTCAGAAATTTGCAGAGCATTATAGAAAGAAGTCATCGGAAAGATATTCTTAGTTAATTTCGTAAAAAATGAGCCTATTCATTAAAAAAAGCGAAACTCTGAATTTTTGTTAACAAAATTATTTAAATATTTAATAATTCTTGTAAAGTTACAAAACATAGTAAAAAGTCATCGGAAATATAATCTTATTTGACTCCGTAAACAAATTGTGCACATTCCTCGAAACACAGCGACACTCTGAATATGTGTATGAAAATTGTTTGA
Source organism: Andricus quercusramuli (assembly GCA_932178445.1). Lineage (NCBI taxonomy): Eukaryota > Metazoa > Arthropoda > Insecta > Hymenoptera > Cynipidae > Andricus > Andricus quercusramuli. Next base: position 8,119 of record CAKNXH010056635.1, read on the forward strand.
ATAATTTATAATTATTAATTATTAAATAATTGATAATTATTAATTATTTTGAATCTGCAAAGTATCGTAGAAAACAGTTATTGGAAATTCATTCTTTACTGATTTCGGAAACAAATTGAGCCTATTCTTAAAAAATATCCAAATTCTGAATTTGTTTATGAAAGTTGTTTAAATAATTAATAACTTTTTTAGATTTACACAAAATGGTGAAAAGACATCAGAAAGACAGTCTTAGTTGACTGTAAAGAATTTGCGTTCATTCCTTGAAAAAAAACCCAAACAAAATAGTTGAATTTTCATCCAATAAGATTTTAGTTTGAGTATTGAACATAAAAATATAAGTTTCAAATAAGAAAAAAACTTTCTACGAAGATACTTGCATTTTCAACCGAAAAAGATGAAGTTTCAACAAAACAATTGAATTTTTAACGAAAAAATATGACTTCTTAACAAAATTGTTGAATTTTCAAACCTAGAGTAGCATTTTCATCCGATAAAGATGGAATTTCCAATTTTTAAATTTAACAGACAAATTTTCAAAAAGTAGTTGAATTTTCAACCAAAAAGGATGACTGTTTACAAAATGGTTACATTTTCAGCAAACAGTTGTAGTAAAACTACTGGTTGTAACAGGAAATGTTGATAACACTGGCTACACTCGCGACAATATAACAAGTACGTCACAAGAAAATAAGAAATGTACTAACATTAGAAAAAGATATGATTTTCAGGTTGTAACCAATAAAAAACACCAATTTTTTCATATTCAACTTATATTTTACACGAGAACAATTGTACATTTTTCTTCGACTCCTTTCAATTTACATGTATATACAATTTACATTATTTATGCTATAAAGATTATTCATTCCAAATTACTGTAGACTATATCGACTACATCGAAGTTGATATACAGTACATATACTAATTTCTATCTCTCTCACTCCTCCACTCATATATCGCTCATCGCCTTGCTTGTTTCTACTTATATATATATATATATATATATATATATATATATTGTAATTTAAATTTAAATTAAATTAAAATTAAAATTAAAATTAAATTTAAAATTAAAATTAAATTAATTAATTAATTAATTAATTAATTAATAATTAATAAATTAAAATTTTTATTTATTATTATTATATATATATAATAATATATAATAATATAATATAAAGTATGGATAAAGTATGGAGGAGAAGGGATTAGGGAAGTGATGTGGAGGATATGCAACAAGGTCTGGAAAGGAGAAGGGTGGCCGGAGGAGTGGATGACAGGGCTGGTAGTACCGCTTGTTAAGAAAGGGGAGGGTAAGAAGGTAGAAGAGTACAGAGGGATCACTCTCATGCAAGGGGGCTATAAAATATACACAGAAATTCTAAGAAAAACGTTAGGGAACCAGATAGAAGAGAAGCAAAGTATCCCACACAACCAGACGGGATTTAGAAAAGGGATGGGGACAATTGACAACATTTACGTACTCAACTACTTGGTTAACAGAAACTTAGGGAGAAAAAGAGGGAAATTAGTCGCTTTGTTTGTAGATTTCAAAGCAGCCTTTGACTCAGTAAATAGAAAAGTGTTATGGCAGGCAATGAAAGAGAGGGGAATAGAAGAAGGGCTGGTGGAGAGGATAAAGGAAATTTTTACTGAAACCAGGATTAGGGTGAAGATACGCGGGGAAAAAGGGGAGGTTTTCTGGACAGGAAGAGGTCTAAGGCAAGGGTGCCCGTTGAGTCCACTACTTTTTAATTTGCTGCTGGCAGACCTAGAGGAGAAGCTAAAGGAGAAAGGGAAAGGGGGGACGATCCTGGGTAATAGCAAACTATACTCCCTAGCATACGCGGACGACGTAGTTCTAATAGCAGACGAAGAGAAGGGGATGAACCTAATGATAAGAATTTTCGAAGAGTACGTGGGAACAAAAGAACTGACGGTGAACGTAGGGAAGACCAAGGTGATGTGCTTCAGAAATAAAAAGACCAAAATAGGTTACGTTTGGAAGATGAACGGACAAACAGTGGAAATTGTGGAGGAGTTCTGTTACCTAGGTTTTTGGTTTGAGTCAGGAGGGGGAAACGATTTGCAGGTGAGGACAAGAATCGAAAGTACGAGTAAAGTAATGGGCCAAGTATGGGGTATAGGAAAGAGAAGGTTCAAGGACGATTGGAGAATGAGGGTTTGGTTGTTTGATGCGTTGGTTTGGGCGGTGTTGTGTTATGGAGTGGAGGTTTGGGGATGGAAGGAACATAGGAAAGTGGAAAGCATACATGAGAGATTTCTGAGATGGGTAATGGGGGTCAGTTGGAGTTGTCCAGGATACATGATAAGGGAAGAACTAGGAAGGGAAAAAATGGTAACTAGACAAATTAAGAGAGCCTGGAGGTTTGAAGAGAAGCTGAAAAGGGGAGAGGGGAGCAGAATAGCACAAGTATGCTTGGACGAAGTTCGGAACAAGGAGACGAGAGGCAATTTGGGAAATTCAAAATGGGAGGAAGAAAGGAAAAAAATGAGGAGTGTTTGTGATATACAGGAAGGGGTTGT
>CAKNXH010056636.1:0-10806 GCA_932178445.1 Andricus quercusramuli
AAATAAAAATCCTAAGAGAAAACGAAATATTATAATAAAAAATGTAACAAGAAAAAATTATAATATAAAAATATTCTAGATACTTCAATAATGAAATTAGCAAATGTAATAGTATTCAAATATTTTTTTAGTATAACAAATTAGGAACTAAAAGATTCTAAATTTTATTAATTCAATTTTTAAGAACGAGGAAATTTTTTTTTTGGCTAAATATAACAAGCCAATTAAAATTTTCGTGTAGAAATATTTATATAATTCAAACACATGTTTATTGTATCATATTTTATTATCAAGAAATAAAATAAAGTTTGTAACGTGGTGGCTAGTCTCCCGTTACGGATCCTTTCCCCAGCTATTATGATTATTGAACAAAAATTTTATTGACCCCGATTTTCCCATGGCCGACACAAGCTCAAATTTAGAAATAAGATAGTATTAGAAAGTAAGTTATTACTCATGAAAGCGAAATTGTTTTTTTTTTAGTTTGAAGGAATGACAGTGAATTTATATTGTAAATTTTGAGAAAAATGAGTAGCAGATAGATTACTTTAGGGAACTAGAGACTAAGTAAATGTAAAGGATTATTACCTAATAGGTTAGAGTAGACACCTGGAGTAGTAAGGTAAGGAGGAGGATGACGTCCTACAATAAGTCAAGAATCCCCGAGTTCTTTCTTTTATTTTATTGAAGAAATCCGGCAGAGAAAAACACTGCCATCGACTCCAATCGTCCACAAAACACTACGCCGCCTACGCATCACCTCACTCGGCCAAGCTGACCACACTCATCCACGTCGCGTTACACTACACAGCATTACGGGGCCCACTCGGAGAAGAACTACAGACTCCCGAAATTAATCCTAGACAAAAGGAGTATTGTTGAGATATTAGGCCATGCCGGACCTGATACCTGTCAACACAAGGGAGCATCCATCTTGTGCCAGCCGGCATTCCAAATACCGGAACGGCCCAGATCCCATCGACCCGAGTCCCGGAAGTCATGACAGAGGGCAGCACCGACTGGACAGAGAAATTGGCGCGAGCGGGAAGGAACCGGCAAGGAGAGAGGACGCAGCAGCTCAGTTTCGTGTCGGCCATCGACTTGTGACGAGTTTTTATTTTGCAAATACGTACTTGGAACTGTCGCTTGCTTACCAGACGAGTCCATTTTACCGGACTGGCGTGGATTTTATATTGAAGGATACTCTTGGGTTCTGGACTTCAGGTAGGCGTCATTTTCTCCGTTCCTTTCAGATTTTGTTTGTTTAAAGTTTGTGAGCTTAATGTTTGAGTGAGTTTATAAAGAAAGAGTGATGAATATCTCGGTTTAGTCGGGTTTTTTAAAAATTTAATATGAAATGAGTAGGGTATTCTAGTTAACGCGGGCAGACGCCATGTTTGGTACTGTGGACCCGTTATTTTAGTAATATCTAATTCTTGACATGTTAGGATTAAACAGGTTTTGGTGGGAAACATTTTCACAAAGTTAGGTTAAGCTCTTTTAGTATGTTAGATTAATTGATGAGATAATGAGGTCTAGATGTTAAATCATTGCTGACTAATAAAAGGGTCGAATCGACTAGGTCATGGTTCGAGTTTAGATACTCGTTTATAAAGTCACGCATCAGCATTCATGTAATTATTATATTCTTAAATTTTATTAAATTTCACATTAACTTCTTTGAACTTCAACTTTTAAAGTACTTTTCTCGCCGTCACGAATCCCTCTCCTTGAGCTAGTTTAAGGTGATATTAATTATTTAACATGATTAGCGTTAAAAATTTTCTAAAATAATTTGGAGTGACGCCGAGTAGGCGTCTGGCGCCCGACAGCACGGTAAGTGCAAATCACAATCTTTTACTTTTCTGTACCGGCGTTGGTGCGGCCATTTAAATAACGGTTCCCAGCTTACCTTTTGAGAGGCTGGGAAAAGGGTTACAAGTTTCTTTTACAAAATATACGTTGAAAAAGAGGAGGGGGGGATGAATGAATTAAACGAATAAGTAAATATTCGCAAAATCAACAAATTCAGTATATTTTTCTAAATTGCACAACTAAATAACATACAACATTAGTACTATCATGCATAACAATTTTTAGTGCAAATGCATAAGTCTCACCTTCAAGGCATAAAGATATTATTACGTTGTTACTTCACAAAACTTACTAGTTAATAGGATCAGGTAAGGAACTGAAGGTAAGCAAAATTGGCTTCAACTATATGTTTTGAATTTTTTCGGAAAGAAGCTTGGCTTACTTCTTCTTTAATTGACTAGCTTTTTTAATTTCAATCCTTTCTTCTCTGATGGATTCACGCAATCTAATTTGCAAATAAGATTGAATTGTGTACGCTAGAATTTCGAGAGCATCATTCTCGTGCTCTTTGCATGGAAATTGAATTTTAGTCGCAGATGCAGTGAAGTCATTGAGAATTAATTCAAAAGCATTACGGAACCTGCAATACTTCTCGAACAAATTCTCAATACTGAGTATTAGTTCATACATCCGCAAATTCGGATGTACGAGTTCCTTGTTTAGACCAGTCGGAGTTGCATATACGAATTTTTCGTAACTCCGTGGTGCTTGACCGCAAGAAAAAAACAAAGTGTCTATCAACTTTTGTAGTCATCAAAAAAGCACTCAAGCATGTTTCGCACTTTACGCGATCCCTGATACGTCGGCAGACGCTTTCGGTTGTATAAAACAACAAGCACTGTCTAATTTCTGGAAGCGCGTAATCGTGCTCCACAGCGGGAACGAAGTCATTAAAATCAGAATTTTCATTCTCGACGAGAAAAGTCAGCTTTCCTTTAATAAGGTCAAAGGTACGTGTTTTTTTCATTTGCAGAGCTCTTTTAACTGAGAAAGTGTAATCAGTGGCTTTGGAGGATCAGTATTAGTCGGGGTGCAATTTCCTAACTTGGGTGGTTTCATAATGCTATAAGCCGAGAGGATTTTGTACACCTGAAGGAAGGTAGGAGTACAAGGATGGTCGTTGGTTCCACCTGCCATGCGAACGGTTCCAAAAAATCTCTACAAACATGCAGAACACACAATTTAGTTAAATAAATCGCACACCGTATCATTCTTTTCCTAATTCGCTTTTTATAAAAATTTATGAAGTCTTTATTCGATAGACTTTAATATAATTTTTGGAATACTCATTCTGGATTAATAAAAATTATATTTTCATAAAAAGCGGACGAAAACTTTTTCAATAAAACTATATTTTCCATAATCATTTAATTGATTGGAAAATATGTTTACCGGATCTAAAAAATGAACTGTAAGAAAGGAAATATTATAATATTGAAGAAAGACAAGTGAAGATTTGGAGGCAGCCTCGTACCTAATATTATAGTATTATCCATTACCTTTAGTATTATATGTATCAACATGCACGCATAAAAGAAAAAATATTATTACGATTTGATCTTCTGCCGCAGAATAAAAAAAAAAAAATTTCTGAAAAAGGATTTATTTACGTATGTATCAACATGCACATAAGGAAGGATAAATATTATTACGATTTGATCTTCTGCCATAGAATAAAAAACGAAATTTCTGAAAAAAGGATTTATTAATGCACGGGGTAGAGATTGACGTAAATGAAACCTTAATTATAATTTACAGTAATCTACAGATTATTGTAAATGTTCAAATTATAATGCACAAATTCACCATAATTTATCTTCCCGCAAACAGGACAACTGTTTTTTCACAATAATCATGAACATGGAAAAAATAATTTTTTTTTTCAATATAGAATGCTACAAATATAATTCGTTAATATTGCTTCATCTGGACAAAATGTACGACACTTATGTTTGTAGAGGATAGTAAATATTCAATAAAAACTAAATTCGACTTTTTTCCCAAGTTCACGTTTTGATAAAGTAGAGTTTAAATTTAAATGGAAATTGAAGAAATCTAATGTAAGGAATTGAAGTATAATACTCATGTACCTCTATTGAATCTTGATTGATTCGCCCAGTTGGAACATAATGGAAGTGATAGTTTTCAGTTAGATAATCATCGGATTCCAGTTCTCTGTTCTGTACCCGTCTTTCCCAATCATCCAGCCAGTCCAAAAATTCTCATAAAACCTAAAAACACAGTTTTATACATATAAGCTTAGGCAAAAACAGCAGCCATAAACATCTTAAGTCAAGTAATCTTACAACAAAATCTGCACAGCCAAGTCTTCTTCGCCTAATCTATTGAGAGCATCGAAGAAGGTATTTAAACGAAGACAGAAATCAGATGTAGTTTCGACCCCGCAAATATTTCTGGAAAATATTCTCGTGCCTTCAGCAGTTCTGAGCCCATCGATCGACTGAATATCTAAAATGAGGATTCTCACATGCTTAAAATGTTGTTATCACTTAGTCCCAAATTTCATTTTAGAAATAAAAGCGCACCTGTACCGCTAAAATAACTCTCATTTTCAGCATGTTATTCAACTCCAGATGGAAAGGAGTAATTTTAGGGCACCATTTTCCGGTTGGATTGTTCCGATCGTGTTCATAAATTTTTTGAAAATAATCCCACTTAATCGGATTTTCCTTTGGATGAACCTGTAATAAATGAAGCCATATTTCAAGTACAAAATACGTTAAGTAAATATTTGAATTAACCCTACTAAAAAAAAGTCAGGAATCGTCACAAATGGTCAGAAGTTCTGACGATTCCTGAACTTCCTGATCATTCCTGACCAGTCTGACTTTTTCTGAAGATATGCTGATTCACATCCTATCAGGTAGCTCATCGGCTAGGACCGCAGGTAGGCCCACCCAAAAGGATTAAAAATTCAAAATAATTTTTTTTTACTTTCGCATTTACGGAATCAAAAGTTAGAAATTCAGAATCTACGGGGTTAGACGTGTTCAGATACCTAAGAATTCTCCTAAAAAAATTTAAATTAGGATAAATGTAATGTATCTTGTAAGGAGAGAGATACGTCAAAACGGACAAAATTTTCAGATTTACCTTCAGAGTCATTTAATATATAAATATTAATAAATAAATATGATTGAAAAGAGAATATGCCTGAATAAATATAAATAAATAATATAAATAACCTGAGAATATAAAAGGGATTAAGGTTTATGGCATTCTATTCTTGGCCCCTTAATAAAAGGATTATCCTTCGAACCCAAGCTCTGACGATTTCTGAACATTTCTCATGAATTCTGACTTTTCCTGACGATTTCTGTCGAGAATCGTAACAAAAGTGGTCAGAAATGGTCAGAAGTCCTGACTTTTTTTCTGACGATTCCTGACTTTTTCTTAGTAGGGAAATTTAATATTTATATGATTTGAATATTTACCTTCAATTGACCCTTTCCATGTAAGCGATTTAGAATACATTTGATAAGATGTGGTGTATCTGAGAACACATACACATGTCGACCTTCTACACTGGGGTGAGGAAATGAGCTTCGAACGTTCTTTAACTTGCCACTAACACCCATTATGGACCAGAATTTTCTATTTGTAGCCGCTCCGTCCGTGATGACCCCGTGAATTGCAGCCCCTGCTTTTTCTAATATTGAAATTTCTTGTATTATCAATTTCGCAAGCCTGGTTCCATTTGCTGGTCCTTTGGAAACACACACAGCAACGGGCTGAGTAGACGATTCCATTATTGGATGAAACATGAAGACCAAACCGTGATCTGCTTTCTCGCTTATTTGGTTCTTCATCACCATAATCAGTCATACCTGAGAGCCTCATGGTTTTCTAATCGTACATTTTTGCGGGTGGATATTTCATCTAGCAGTGATAAGCCTTGGCGAAATTTTTCTGTCATTTTTGACAAAGATTGTGCAAATAATTGGAGAAATGTATCATCGAATCCACAGGGTGTATCCATCAACGAGAGATACCTATTTTTATTAAAGAATCAATATTATTTTTGAAGACTGAAAGTAAAAATTGTGATGAAATTGATATATTATTAAAATTTAAAGATAAAAATTATATTACCTGCGAATAGTGCTTGTGCAAGGAAGTGGTAATACCTTGTTCTCCCTCAGTAAACGATACGCTGCTGGTGACCGTATGTGAAAAATGAGACACAAGAGAATCCAATCTTCTGAATATCTGTGGCCTTTGCTGTTATCGTGCTTTGATGCCTGCAATATTTCTTCAATAACAGTGCGTTCATTCGTGCTGATATTCAAATTTAAAATATTTCTTTCGAGGCACTTCTCATTGATAGAAACCATCTCATTCTGGCATTTTTCTAATTCCTGTTTGGATTCTCGATACAATTTCTCAAATCGAAATTTTGATCTCATTGAATTTCTGAGTTTTCGTCTTATTAATTCCAGTTTTTTTCGTTTTGAAGGACTGACGTTAAACTTTCCAAGATTAATTCTTATAGAATCTTGCTTATTTTGAAGCCTCAGAGCACTTTTTCTAGCCAAAATCTTTTTCTCGTGTCTACAAGCTTTACAACACGTACGTTTACTTCGATTGTCTTTCTCAATAATTAGCAATGAGCAATTCTCCTTTCTTGAACAGTTAATATCGTCACGATAAGTCCGTTCATTTACAATATTTCTCACAGAGTCGGGTGCAGCAGCACCTGAACAAATTTTAGCACTGTCTATAATTTTGATTAATTTGATTAATTCTTCAATAGAAGACACGAACGAACCTGAACAGCTTATTGTTTCCAAACTTACTGTCCTACCCATTACCTCAACTTTAACTTTCAAATCGTCGAAAATTAATAATTTTTCAGAAGAAACCAATTTCATTTCTTCGCCGACAAGTCGACTGGATATTTGAGCTAATTCTATTATTGGCGTATCACCATGTGTTGTTTGTCATCTTGACCATGGAGTTGGTAAAGGTAACTTTAAATCGCGATTAAATATTTGACAAAATAAACTAAGTCGTTCCCGTCGCTGCTCTTCCGCTCGTTTTCCTTCTTCCCCTAGTTCCTCTTCGAGTTTCTCATCTTTTGAGAGAGAATCAGCAGAATCTTTATTCAGCGTTGAATTGCCGGGATCATCGTTCAGTGATCGAGAATCAGGCGGTTATTAGGAGAATCATTTTTCGGTGGAGTATCAGTAAACGGTAGATTAGGACGATCATTATTATTCGATACAGAGGTAACGGGCTCGATATTTGGCGCTGAATTAAGAGAATCATTGGGATGGTTGGGATCGGTTTCCACATTTTTTACATTTCTGATCTCGATTTCATTCGAAGTAATTTCTGTAACGCGAATCTTACTTTTCTTCCTTTGGGGAGAATCCAAACTTCTTTTTTCATGCGACTTACGCTTCCTTTTATTATTGGACAGGTATTTTGTGCAATGGGGAAATATCGAAGGAATCGCACCTGGGACTAAATGAGGTCTCTTTAAAACCATCTGCAACAAATAACAAATCCTGATATTATAATTAATAATAACCTAATCGATATATTCATCGTTTTCTTTTGGATTTTGATAGCGTTTATTGTCTTACTTTGAAACCCATCGAAAAATATAAAAAAGCTTAAAAATTAATAAAATGGCGGTGCCTCTTCTACAAAATATGAAAAGCTGCTTTAAAAAAAATCCACACTTATATTTTTTGCCAATTTTTTGTTGAATGTTTAGTTTCATAATAAAGGTATTTTGTGGGTTTTATGTGGGCTAAATAACTTTTGTCGCCAGCAGAAGTTTTTGTATATAATGAAATTTTCTAATTTTTATTGTAAACAACGACAGATATGAAAAACTTTTAAGATAAAACTTTGTACGTCTGAAAAAGTTCGATGCAAATAGCACCTTGCTCTTTTACGATATTTTGCATCATTTGCGAGAATAATTCAACAATTAAATTTTCAGGAAAAAAATAATTATCCCATCCTCAAGAATGTTTTAGCCCGCATAAAGCTGATATGCTGATGCCTTTCATCTATTAGCAGAAACTTTGTTTAAATATTGGGAAGAATGATAAGGTGCCGTTTTCCAGAAAATCTTTTATTCATTTCATAAAATTTTGAGAACATGAAAAAAAATATTTTCTGGGAAATCCCAGCTTTTTATTCTTCGCAATATTTTTGAAAAGTTTCTGCAAAAATATCGCAAAAGAGCAAGGGGCTATTTGCATAGAACTTTTTTAGACGTACACAATTTTATCTCAACATTTTTTCATATCTGTCGTTGTTTGCAAGAAAAATTCGAAAATTCGATTTTATCAACAAAAAAAATTCTCCTGTCGACAAAAGTTATTTAGCCCCCATAAAACTCACAATATATCTTCCTTATGAAAGTAAAAATTCAACAAAAAATCGGCAAAAAATATAAGTGTGGGTTTTTTTGAAAAAGCGACTTTTCATATATTTAGAAAAACCGCCATTTTATTAATTTTAAACCTTTTTTTAGTTTTTCTGTGGATTTCAAAATAAGATAATAAATGCTATCAAAACAAGAAGATAACGATAAATATCTCAATTAGGTCAAAAATTATTGAGGATTATAAAAAATTCGGAGTTTATGAAAAACAAGGCACAAAATTCAAATAGAACTTCGTAGACATCTTTTTTTGCAAATTGGAAACTTACATATCGCCTAATTTTCTCTAAAAAACAACGTATATTTTCTAACATACATTTTTTGAAGCAATTAAGAATTACCTTTTATAATTTAATGAATAATTCTTGTTTAGGTTCTATAAAATTGCTTATAACAATAAACTCTTACATTACTTTTGTATAAAGAGAAAACACTGACAAAGAAAAAACACTGACATTTCCTGTTCTGTTAACTTATGTGTGTAACCATTTTTTTTTAATTATTAATTTGACTTCTATTTAAGTTATTCTTTAATAATATGTGAAGTATAAAAGTTCTAAAACATATACATACCGACGTCATAACCTTGCCATCGGGATCCTTCACTTCGTGTGTCCTGACAATTTGTTCGGGTAAAAAATGTAATTCACAAACAACTTGACCACTTTGTAAAGTTTATAATAATATAATAGGTATTTTTATGACATACTTCAGACCAAATAAAAGGAGATAAGTTGTTGAATCCTTTATTGCACACTGTCAGTAGCCAACGTTTCGAAAACAAAATGTTTTCCTCATCAGGACGAAAAATTTTTTGAAGTTCATCAACATCTTAAATTAAATATATCGGTAGATTTCTATTCCTCTTCTTCATTGCTTGAAAGTCTTCATTTTCCAGTTAAATTTTGTTTATAATAATTGATGTCATTTTAATTCTGAGTATATTCTAAAATTCAAGCTTTCATAAATAATAGTTTCGTTAATTTAGTTAGAATTGAATCAGAGCTTTTTCCCATTCGAGGAGACGTACTGAATCTGAAGGAACTGAAAGAAGAGTCCGCTTTTCTGTGCAGGATTTGTACCCCGAATTACAAAAGGGCACTATACACGACCTGCCCTTGTAACGACCCATATTCAACTGGTCAAAAGGTTCATGAAAATACGCTACATCTCACTATTAACACCAAAAGCCATGACAATAATTTAAGAACCGCTATTTCATCATTTTAAGAGATTTGACACATAAGACTCAACGTTTTTCTGGAACAGGACGAATGACGCGCTATCTGGTGGCTAGCGGATGAGTTCACCCGTCATGTGGAACTTGTAAGCTACAACGGCTGCTGTACAAAAAGTCGGGGAGACGGATAGGGCTGCCCACACTCAACTGTCCATCTTCCTCTCCTGTACACCTCTCTAACACATGTGCCCATGACTCCACTTCGTATCCACATACTCTGCACAGATTGTCCTCTTCATCCATCCAATATCTACAAGCTTTCACTCCTTCCCCCATTCTAAACCATACCACCCTATTCCATTTGTCTTCCTTTTTCATCTTTTGCGAATATTCTGGTTCCGTCAACTCTTTGACCATCATATACCATCTAATGTACCTAGAATCCATAATCTTTCTCCATCTCTCTTCTCCTTGTCTTACTAATAGCTCTAATTCTATGTTCTGCCAATCCAGAACCCCTTCTTGTATCTCACAAACCCTCCTCATTTTTGTCCTTTCTTCTTCCCATTTCGAGTTTCCCGAATTTCCTCTCGTCTCCTTGTCCCGAACTTCGCCCAAGCATAGTTGTGCTATTCTGCTCCCCTTCCTAGTTCTTCCCTCAACATGTATCCTGGGCAACTCCAACTAACTCCCATTACCCATCTCAGAAATCTCTCATGCATGCTTTCCATTTTCCTATATTCCTTCCATCCCCAGACTTCTACCCCATAACACAAGACCGCCCATACCAACGCATCAAACAACCAGACCACGGGTGCCCTGAGGTTAATTTTTTTCGAAAGTCTTGTCACTTCGAAAATCATTGCAGATCTAGATTCTAGATCATTTTTTACGTTCAAACACGCAATGACGCCTATGAAGCGGGGCTAAAGCTCCACTTTTTACTCCCTAGGGACTGAAAAGTGACGTCAGAGACGAATAATGAAGATTATGCATTTCATCAGCTTGCATTTTATGATTATCAGCCCACTCACAGTAAAAACTGAGAAGAAATTTTGGTTGCAGTTAATAGAATTTGGCGGTTATTTATGGAAAGTTACCATATATACCTGTAAAATTACCATAAATCGCCGAAATTTTCCATAAATTTCCGGAAATTTATGGAAAATTCCAGTAATTTATGGTAATTTTACAGGTCAATATGTTAACTTACCATGGAATACGCAAAATTCATTTTTACAAATTTCCATAAATTTCCGGAAATTTATGGAAAATTTCGGTATTTTATGGTCATTTTACAGGTATATATGGTAACTTTCCATAAATA
>CAKNXH010056636.1:10816-25751 GCA_932178445.1 Andricus quercusramuli
AAATCATGCATGTGTCTTAAAAAGTATTATAATTTGTGAACAATTTTTTTTCAAAGTGGCCTTAAAAAAAGACGGCACTATCTGCGATTACCTTCATTGCGTGTTTGAACGTAAAAAATGATCTAGAATCTAGATCTGCAATGATTTTCGAAGTGACAAGACTTTCGAAAAAAATTAACCTTAGGGCACCCGTGAGACCCTCATTCTCCAATCGTCCTTGAACCTTCTCTTTCCTATACTCCATACTTGGACCATTACTTTGCTCGCATATTCGATTCTCATCCTCACCTGCACCTCGTTTCCCCTCCTGCCTCAAACCAGAAACCTAAGTAACAGAACTCCTCCACATTTTCCACTAATTGTCCGTTCATCTTCCAACCGTAACGTATTTTGGTCTTTCTATTTCTGAAGCACATCACCTTGGTCTTCCCGACGTTTACCGTCAGTTCTTTTGCTCCTACATAGTCTTCGAAAATTTTTATCATTAGGTTGATCCCCTTCTCATCGTCTGCTGATAGAACTACGTCGTCCGCGTATGCTAGAGAGTATAGTTTGCCATCACCCAGAATCGGCCCCCCTTTCCCTTTCTCCTTTAGCTTCTCCTCTAAGTCTGCCAGTAGCATATTAAAAAGCAGCGGACTCGACGGGCACCCTTACCTAAGACCTCTTTCTGTCTAGAAAACCTCCCCTTTTTTCCCCCCTATCTTCACCCTAATCCTGGTTTCAGTAAAAATTTCCTTTATCCTATTCACTAACCCTTCCTCTATTCCCCTCTCTTTCATTGCCTGCCATAGAACTTTTCTATTCACTGAGTCAAAAGCTGCTTTAAAATCTACGAACAAGACTACTAATTTTCCTTTTTTTCTCCCTAATTTTCTGTTCACCAAGTATTTGAGTACGTAAATGTTATCTATTGTTCCCATCCCTTTTCTAAATCCCGTCTGATTGTGTGGGATACTTTGTTTCTCTTCTATCTGACTCTCCAACCTTGTTCTTAGAATTTCCGCGTATATTTTATGACCTACTGGCATGAGGGTGATCCCTCTGTACTCTTCTACCTTCTTACCATCCCCTTTCTTGACAAGCGGTAGCACCAGCCCTGTCATCCACTCCTCCGGCCACCCTTCTCCTTTCCAGACCTTGTTGCAAATCTTCCAAATCCCTTACCAAATCCCTTCTCCTCCATACTTTATCGCTTCGCTTTCCATACCATCCTCTCCTGTAGCCTTGTTTCTTTTTAGTCTATCTATCGCCTCATTCACTTCTTCTCTTGTTATTTCGTTCGCCTCCTCCCTTTCTCCCTGGACTGTTTTTCTATTTTCCCCTTCGATCCTATTTTGTTCTCCCCCTAGCAAACCATTAAAATAATCCGTCCATTGATCCATTTCTATTTCTTCATTCACGCTCCTCCTTCCTCCTCTTTCCCTGTTTATCACATCCCAAACCCTACCTTCTTTGATTGCTTTTTCTACTGCTTCCTTGTATTTCTCCTTTCCTTTTTGCTTTTCCCCTTCCAGCATCCTCTCATGTTCTCTTTTCCTTCTATTGTACTCCGCCTTCTCTATTTCTCCTTTCCTCCATTTTCTTACAGACTCTTTCATTCTCGAGTTACTCTCCCTGCATTTCTCGTCCCACCAGCCTCTCTTTCCCTCTTCTCTTCCTTCTTTCGTACCTATGTCATCCCTTACCTTCTCAATCGACCATTTCAACCTTTCAATCAACAAGTCTACTTCCTCCTCCTGTTCATATCTAAAGTTCTGCTTTTCCATTTTTTGTTCAAACACATTTAATTTATCTACCCCACAGTCTCCCATTTTCGTTCTCCTCCCCCCCCCCCCACTTTTCTTTTACTTTTCTCACTTCCCTCCTAACTTCTTACCCCTGCCTATTCATATATTCCAGACTCTTCCTTGTTTCCTCTCTAAATCCTTTTATGAGGGCTTCCAGCTTCTAGAACATCCCCCCATTCCGCCTATCTCTGTCTGGTGTTTTTCGTTTAATCTTAACTTTTTTGTTATCCTTGTCCATTTCAGAATCATCTTCCCCTTCCTCTCTTTTTCTTTTATCTTCCCCTCCACTGCTAGTCGCGCTCACCTTTTTTTGCCATTCATCCAGACTCCTATTTGAGCCCGCGCGACCTAGCCTGTTGAAGCGCTGTAAATTTGAAGGTCTCCCGCCTTTCTTGCTCGTGCCTGAGCCCCTTCTCTCTGTCGATCCGCCCCTGGTCGGTGTCTCGAACGCCTCCTCCTCGCTACTGACAGTTTCTTCCTTCTCCCCACTACCCGCGCTACCAACATCGTCAGCAGTTGCTTCATCCATTCCCTGCCCTCTGTCGCCCGTTTGTGGACTTCGTATGGTCGGCATTCCTACCTTACCAAGTAGTCCTTGACGTTTCCCGCTCTTAGCTTGCCTACCTCTTGCCCCTCTTGCCCGACAACTATTTTTCTACTCCTAATCTCAAAAAAATTTGCACTCTCTAATTTTCCTTTCTCACAACTTACTTTCACCCTTTACACACTTGCCTTTACTCATCCTTCTTCCTTTACACCTGAACTCCGCACTCACTGCCCTTTCTGCCTCCACACACGCTGATTCCCTTCACCAAAGCCAAAAAACGCAACACTTGACACTAAAGAGTTCTCTCACGATCGGTACCGAAAACGGAAGCTACCTAATTTTTAGTCTTTAAACTATAATAATCAAAAATTGATTCATTTCAATTTTTAAAAATTAGTTAAAATCTTTTTTATACAATAAATGAAAAATAAAAATATTTTTTTACATCTAATATATATTTTCTATAATACTGCTTCTCATTTGTGAAAATTTAATTGCATTCTTTCACTTTATTAAGGAATAATTCTAGTTTATTTGAATTTGTAATACAAATTCAACAACGCTTGGAACATTGGATTTTTCGAAATAGAAAACAATTTAACTGTACATAAAACCATCTTGATTTCTTTGAATTATTGTAATTTTCAAAATCAAAATAACTTCTTTTTGTAAAAAATAGATAAAAAATTCAAGTCGGATCTTCGAAATTTGACTTGTTCGAATATTCGAATAAATCGAATTTCAAATATTTGACTTGAGTTTTGGAGTCATTTTTCAAAAAAAAGGAGTTATTTTGATTTAAAAATTTAAAAAGCTCAAGGAAATCAAACCTGTTTGATGCAAATTAAAATTTTTTTTATTTCAAAAAATCCAGCTTTCCAGGCGTGCCTAAATTTGTATTACAAATTCGAATAAACGACTGCACCCCTCTAATTTGTATAGTCACTCTTAAAGAAAGACCATTAACAAATATTCTTATCTTTGGCCACAATCAAATTATTCGAAAATTATTTTTCGAAGTCTTATAATAAATTATGAATTAAAATTAGGTTTCAGCTAATTTCGCTAATTTCTTTTTCTGCAAATTAGCTTTTTCGGAATCAGCTAAAGAAATTTTAGCAAACTGTCTCATTCTATTCTGCAAATATAAGTGAAAAGTGTAGGTCAAAACTTCTTTTCCATGTTCTGCACAAGAAAAGTAAAACTTGAGGTTAGACAAATCATTCCAGACTAAGTCAAAAACATGAGTTTACTTGCAATGCAGAGAAAATGTGTTTCCGATTGATTTTATAAAATCAAAGATTTTAAAATTCGGGTACTGGAGATTGTAATTTTGATCTAAAGTAATTAATTTTGCCGCTTGCAGAATAAAATAGTGCGGATCTGCATATCAACGCAGTTCCTCTTTTTTAATTTCTGACAAAATTTGACCTGTAATGTAATACATTAAACAATGATTGTGAAAATGGCCTGGTAAAGTTTTCTACTAGTGTTTTTATGTTTATCGGATTAATTATGGCGATGTGTATCGCTCCGAGGTTTAAGTCAAGTTACAAAAGTGAACTCGGAGAACCCGAAGATCCCGAATATAAAAAAAATTAATTTTTCCATCGTCTCGGAAGACCCAGCTATTGAAGCTTTATGGCGAAAAGCTTTAATTCTGAAAAATTTTACCGTGAAAGCTGGCCAGTTCGTTTACAGTGAACATTTTTTAAAGGAAGACATTCTCCACGAGAAAATCCTAAAAGCACCCCATGGCACTATTTTGTTAAAGGTGAATGATTATATATTTACTGTAAAATCGAAATGAAAAGTTACAAATAAAATAAAAATATTATTTTCATTCAATAAACTGTATTATTAGGTATTTTCACTTACTTCTCATTGAAAAAAAATCGGTTTGTTTTCCCGTCAGCAAGTGCAACAACAAACACAATTTATTCATATTTTTAGTGTTTTTCAGAATAAAAAATATGTGCCAAGTTAATCTAGATAATGTCTCATTTGAGTAGGATACAGAAAAAGTGACGTTAATTTCAGGATTAAAGTAGAAGGCTACAAAATGTATGATACTAACCTCAATTTTTCTTCTTTAACAATTCATGCGACCAAAATCTCAAATTAATGTTACTTTTTTAAACGAGTACTAAGTGAAAATACCTAATAAATACAGTTTATTGAATAAAAAAGAATTTACTTTTGTTTTATTTGTAACTTTTTATTTCGATTTTACATTGAATATATAATTATTTACCTTTAACAAAATAGTGCCATGGGGCCCTTTTAGGATTTTCTTGTAGAGAATGTCTTCCTTTAAAAAATTAACGAACTGGCCAGCTTCTACCGTGAAATTTTTCCGAACTGAAGCTTTTTGCCATAAAGTTTCAATAGCTGGGTCTTCCGGAACAACGAAAATATTAATTTTTTCATATTCAGGTTCTCTGAGTTCAGTTTTGTAACCTGATTTGGACCCCGATCGATGCACTTCGGCATAATTAATCTGATAAATAATTCTCACTTCAGTCCTGTTTTGATCCAAAAAAGTTGTACTAAAACGTCGTTTAGCGGCATCAAAATAAAGTGGCATTAGAATGGAGCCACCCGAGACTATATTTTTGGAGGGCTGTTTCAATACCGAAAACTAGCCTTGAAATGATACTTTCTTTTACAGTGTTGAGTTAGCAAAATTGAAGGGCTGGATTGAAGAATGGGACGTGCGCTTGGATCGCCCTGAACGTTATGCAATCTCCTGAAAATCCCGCATGCCCCGTTCGCCCGTGTTTACATTAAAAAAAAAAAGGTACAAATCGTTGATTCGCAGAGAACTTCCAGTGAGAAAGTTGTTCCGTAGGGATTAACGAATAAATCTGTGCAAGCAGCATATTAATTCGTTTTGTATATCACAAGATATCACGGGATTAGTAAAACGAAATGATGCACGCTGAGGAAACAGTTGCCGTTACTGCATATAGGTTGTGTATGAAAAATGTTGAAAATTTTACACACTTACCTCAAAGATATCTTGTGATATACAAAACGAAATAATATGTTCCTTGCGCAGATTTATTCGTTAATCTCTACGGAACAACTTTCTCACTGGAAGTTCTCTGAGAATCAACGATTTGTACCTTTTTTTTAATGTAAACACGGGCGAACGGGACAAGCGAGATTGTCGGGAAATTGCATAACGTTCAGGGGCAGTTTCAAGCCATAAGGCGCACATCCCATTCTTCGATCCAGCCCTTCAATTATTTTGTTGGATTTTCTACATTCTCATTCTAATGAGAAGGTATTGGTTTTATGCAAAATTTGACTTGGTCGGTTTTCATCAAATCTCCACGTTTTGAGACCTCCTGAGCTAGAAAAAAAGGTTTTTACCAAGGTGTCTGTCTGTCTGCAGGCACGATAACTTTCGAAAAAATAATCAGATTGGGTTGTGCTTTGGCACACTTTTTAGGGCCTAAAAAGAAAGAACAAGTTCGTTAACCAACTATTTTGGATAAAAATTCAAAAAGTGAGCACATTTTGAAAATTTTTGAGACCATTTTTTTTTCAAAATTCAAAAATTCTATGTACGGCCATTCATAGTACTCCAAAACTTGAACAATTTATCTCAATGACTTTTTCGGATAAAAAGAAAATTACCGGAGTTATATCATTTTCAAAATTACAAAAAACAAACGTAAATGAACATTTTATGCCGAAAAACGCACGATATGGAAAAAAGTCAAGAGGAGGAAAACGTTTATTTTTGAACACCCTACAATATTTTCTTAACAACTTTTTGAATTTTTTGAAAAATCAAAAATCCAAATTTTGATCACACAAAAAAAATGAAAAATCAATAATTTCATATTGCTGTCAAACTATGCAAGATACGACCAAAGATGAATGAAACAAAAGTATGCACCCAAAAAAGATCTCCAAATTTGTTATCATTCACTTTTTGATATGATGCGTAGTTTTTGTTTTATTCGTGACTTTTTCATTTCAATCATACGGTGCACAGAACCGAGCGTGGAACGCAAGGTTCAAATGATTTCCAAATCACATATCGAGCGCGAAGCGCGAGTGTCTGGATGAGGATGTGTTCCTTAAGGTCGATAGAACCTTGAGTAAATAAAGTTCCATTTCATTCTAAAATAAAAACAAATTTAACAATCACTTCACATGTAGAGGTTTTGATAATTTTATAATATTTGCAAATTAACTTTTTCTTTCCATCAAAGTCGAACACGAAGTTCAAAAATCTAGAGAAACTGAGCGTAAAGCGTGATGTAAATACGTCCGAGCGCGTAGAGCGAGGTGAATATATAATCGAGCGCGAAGCGCGAGATCCAACGGTCGCGCGCCCTAGGCGCGCTCAAACTTGCGAGCGAAGCGCGCGATGAGAATGTGCCCGCGAGGCGGGCAGATTTTTTTTTTATGTAACCAAACAGCTTGGTGTGCTAAACAATATTTTTTCTTGGCACAACCAAACATTTTTCTGGTTGAACAAATGTTACCGTAACAGCCCGCACAGCCCTTATACAGGGTGTTTTTTTTTTAACTTGAGACAACGAAATATCTCAAAAAATACGCATCCTACGGAAAAAACGTCTGGAATAAAAACTGTTTATTTTCGAGGGGGAAAAAAGATTTGTTAAAATTCACCCCACCCTCACCCCCACGGGAGGCAGGGGTGGGGGTAACTTTGTAATTGCAAACGGCAACCCCAATTTTTTATCACAGATTCAGATTCTCCTTTACGAAATACGTAAGTTTTATTCGGAAAATTTGTTTCGATTCGCAATAGATGGCGCTGCAATTGCGAAAAATGAAATTGTTGACACTACTTTTAGCTTCACCCAGGAATAACGACGCGGACGTAGTAATTGTCTATTCCCTTCGGGGTGCTTAATTTCGGTGAGTCCCCTTGCCTCTCACCATCCATCGGGGTGCTTGAACTTTTGGCAACGGGAATGTAAAAGTGATAAAACTGTCGAAACCCATTCCCGAATGCAGTTGGTTGACGACAGTCGATTTTGGATGTAGACATTACATATCATCGAGTCTCCACTGTCTACAATCCTCAACGTCATTCCGGCCGAGCGATAACCGCGTCTGTCCGTGCTTAACGTTTATTCATTAGGAAGGTTGATTGTGTTCATTTGCTTTGGGTGTGTTGGTTGCTTTCGTTTGGGTTATTGTTGTTAGTCACGTTCGTTTGAGTTGGTTTGGGTGTCGTTGTATTTCCTCATTACCTTACTTCATTACTTTTACAATGGAAATTCTATCTCAGCAACAGAAGATTGAAATGATTCTCATTTATGGAGAAAGTGGCAGGAATATCAATGATGCTCTCACGCTTTATGCTCAACGCTTTCCAGAAAGTGTTGCTTCACGCGCTTCTTTTTACCGGGTTGTCCGAAACTTCATCACTGACGGAAGTGTACAACCGAAAAAAAGGAAGCGTCAAGTAACAGTTACTGGAGTTGATAATGAAATTGCAATTTTAGCTGCAGTCACTCATGACCCTCATGTTAGTACTCGACAACTAAGCCGCGATTCCGGAATGTCTCTATCCAGTATTTGGAAGGTATTAAAACGTAATAATTATCATCCGTATCATATTTCACTGCATCAAGGACTTCATGGAAATGATTTTCAGAACCGAGTGACATTTTGTCAATGGGCGGTTCAGCAGATACAAGGAAACCCGAATTTCTTTTTTCTAGTACTCTTCACAGACGAGTCGTCTTTCACAAACCATGGTAACGTTAATCGGCACAACATGGATTATTGGAGTGTAGAAAATCCACATTGGTTGCGTGAAGTTGAGCATCAGCATCCATGGTCCGTGAACGTTTGGTGTGGAATAATTGGAGATCAACTTATCGGTCCGTATTTTATTGATGGAAATTTGAACGGTGAAAAATATCGCGACTTTTTAGAAAATCAACTTCCAATATTGCTGAAAGACCTAAGCTTGGAAGTGCGACACAACATGTGGTTTCAACATGACGGTTGTCCAGCACATTATGCGGCAATCGCGAGGGAAGTACTCAATCGCGAATTCAATGGACGATGGATCGGTAGAGGAGGTCCAGTAAATTGGCCTGCCAGATCGCCAGATCTTACGGCGCCGGATTTTTATTTGTGGGGTTATCTAAAGAATCGCGTGTATCAAGAAGTGCCCACAACTCGTGATAACATGATCGAGCGAATCAGGTCTGCTTGTGCACAAATATCACCAGACACAGTTCACAGTTGTGTGGAATCTTTCAGAGCTCGGATTAACAAGTGCATCGAAGTGCGAGGACACCATTTTGAGCACTTATTGTAAAATAATTAATCGAAATCAAGCATCCCTGTGGTGAGAGGCAAGGGCACTCACCGAAATCAAGCACCCCGATGGATGGTGAGAGGCAAGGGGACTCCCCGAAATTAAGCACCCCGAAGGGAATAGACAACTACTACGTCCGCGTCGTTATTCCTGGGTAGAGCTAAAAGTAGTGTCAACAATTTCGTTTTTCGCAATTGCAGCGCCATCTATCGCGAATCGAAACAAATTTTACGAATAAAACTTACGTATTTCGTAAAGGAGAATCTGAATCTGTGATAAAAAATTGGAGTTGCCATTTGAAATTACAAAGTTACCCCCACCCCTGCCTCCTGTGGGGGTGGGGTAAATTTTAACAAATCTTTTTTCCCCCTCGAAAATAAAAAGTTTTTATTCCAGACATTTTTTCCGTAGGATGCATATTTTTTTAGATATTTCGTTGTCTCAAGTTAAAAAAAACACCCGGTATAGAGGAGTCACGTTAGACGTTAAAAATGAAAAAGCTCAGAACAGGGCGGATTTCTATCGATTTTGATGAAACCTTTTGGATTGTGTTGCTAAATATGTTTAGTAAAATGTTTTTAAAAAATCTGTACGCTAATTTAAAAATCAATTTTTTTTTAATTTCCAAAAATTGACGAAAAACTTGAATAAATTAAGTCCTAGAACCACGAAAACACTGTGTATATGTATGATGGGGTTGCTTATTATGAATTTGAGGTAAAAACATTCAATATGGCGGACCACAAGCTTTCAACATTTATAAACTTTAAAAAAAATAATAAATGAATAATACTTGGCATGCATACTCCTGGAGGCATAAGAAGCTAATAAAGAATCATTTTCACCCACGATGAACGGCGAAAACGCCCCTAAATCGTGGAAAACATCCCCAAAAAATGGTCATTGACAATTCTTTTAAAAAGGTGCATCTGTAAGAAATAAATTTTTGTAGACAACTTGTGCATAGAATATGCATAAAAAATCATGGTATTTACTTTTCCTTTTTCAGTCGTATTTTTCGAGAAACTCACGCTGGGAGTAGGGGGTGAGTTGTACCGCGCTAATCATACGTTCCTTTCGTAGCTCATACATCCTCCCACAAAAATATTTGGTTGAATTAACAAAATTTTGGTTTGAATCAACCTTAGAATATGGTTATTATATGGACAAAAAAATATTTGGTTGACCCAACAAAATTTTTTGTTTAGTAAAATTTGGTTGATTTTACCATATATTTTGGTTGATACAAGTAAATATTTTGGCTGGTCAAAGTAAAACTTTTAGTTAATCCAAGCAAATATCTTGCTCGATCTAAGAGAATTTTTTTGTTAATTTAAATAAGTGTTTTTGCTGGTCTAAAAAAAGAGTCTGGTTTATTTAATCAAAACTTGTAGTTCATCTTACCATAAACGACCCAGATGAATGCACTCTCTGAATTTGAATTAGTGAATTTCACTATTTCATATTGAATTTTCACTATTTAAATTTTAAAAATGTGGTTCCCTATGAAATAATGAAATTTACTATTTCAGCTAGTGGTTTTACGGTTTCACTGATTCCATTAGAAGATTTTACTAACCCGAAAAATGGATTCGACTAATCATTTTTCACTAATTGAGCACCAGTCAAAATTGCACCATGACAGTAGTGAATTTCAGTAATTGAAATAGTGGAAGAAAGAGATTTCATTATTTTAATACTGAAATAGCTTTCACTCATTCAAATAGTGATTATTATTTTCTTTTCAAACTTTTTCTCGG
This sequence comes from Andricus quercusramuli, assembly GCA_932178445.1. Taxonomy (NCBI): domain Eukaryota; kingdom Metazoa; phylum Arthropoda; class Insecta; order Hymenoptera; family Cynipidae; genus Andricus; species Andricus quercusramuli. The sequence continues at coordinate 21,239 of CAKNXH010056636.1, forward strand.
GTGAACCCGGTTTTTCGTCATAGCCACGGACTAAGTCAAGTGACTGATGAGATCAGGATGTTGTAGGTACAAAATTAGAAGCATGATGTAGTTTGCAGTTTGGCTTTGCCGCTGTTATCCTTACACAGCGGCCGTGAGTGTTGAAGGTGACACCAGTCGCCTCTGGATGCTTTCTTAGAGCTACCATGTATCACGCCATAGGTTCTTAGTCACTTGCTTCCTGATGGTCTAGGAAGTTTCTTACAATGCGACAGGTGTTTAATAAAACCGCCTTTTGAGCTGCCGCCAGTACCCTGCTGACTCCTAAATGTTCAGGATGTTCAGTGCATCTTGCGTGCACATTGACTGTAGCTGAAATCACAATAGGATGAATAGATGCATGTTTCACATTCCTCCATATTGCCTTAACTTCATGCCTTAGCTCGCTATACTTATGAATCTTGGTTGTATAGGTTGCCTGCAAATTTCGGTTGAGCGGACAAGCAATGTCGATGATGTAGACTCTTCCACCTTTTTTTCTCTCGCATCACGATGTCAGGTCGATTGGCTCGGATGTAATGATCCGTCTGGATAGTCACATCCCAATATAAGATGTAATCTTCATTTTCTAAAACGGACATTGGAATGTTTCTATAGAAAGGCATCCATTCTGTCAAGAGTCCTAGGTTTAGGGCAAGTTGTTGATCTATAATTCCCGCCACATCATTATGTCTCTGAGTATATTCTCTTTGAGCCATTACGCGACAACCATCAATAATGTGCTCGATGGATTCGTTGGTATCTCCACATAATCGGCACCGGTCAACCACGTCTTGATGTAACACGTGTTTGCGATAATTCCTGGTGCTGACAACTCTGTCCTGAATCGCAATGACGAATCCTTCCGTTTCTGGATACAGGAGTCCCTTTCTCAGCCAAATATTGGATGCCTCACTATCCACTTCATATTGATCTAGCGTTTTGGGGTGTTCGCTGTGGATGGCTTTCTGTCTCCACTGCGTTTCTAATTCCTCTATGGTTTCTGCCCTGATATTCAAGGCCTCCTCTGAGGACAAATTCAAGGGCGTGTAGTCAAGATCCGCTTTACAGATGGTGTTGCAAAGCGTAACATCTCGCTTGCTGTTAAAATAGTCTCGCAACTGTGTAACTTGTGACTCACACAGTTTTCTGACATCTACAATGCCTCTGCCCCCTCTATGTCGTGGTAGAACTACCCTTTCACTCGCCGAATTACGGTGGTGCATTCGGCGTTTCATCATTTCTACGCGGATGATTCGGTTTAATCGTTCGAGGTCAGTGTTCGACCATTTGATGAGCCCAAAGGGGTACGTGAGAACAGGGATGGCGTAGGTGTTGATTGCCCTTATCTTGTTTGCCGAGTTAAGAGAACTCTTCAGAACCAATCTGAGTCTTGTAGTGAAGGCAGTCGTTAGGCTTTTCTCAACTATCGTATGCTGAATACTCTTAGATTCAAGAATACCCAGGTATTAGATGACTCGCCCTCAGCCATTGCCTCGATGTCATTCCCGAAATCGTTCTCTATCTCTACGGTCCCTAATTCTCCTCTGCTTAAATGTACTATTCGACATTTATCTAGTCCAAACTCCATGCTGATATCATTGGAAAACTGCTTTGTAACATCAATCACTTGCTGCAGTTTCTCGTCCGAACTAGCGTATAGCTTCAGGTCATCCATGTATAGAAGATGGGCCACTTGATGACCATCCTCATTATCATTTACTCGGAACCCATGAGACATGCTATTTAAAGTTTTGCTCAGTGGGTTCAACGCTTAACAGAACCATAATGCACTGAAGGAGTCTCCTTGGAATATACCCGTCTTAATGCGTATTGATCTAGTTATCCTCGGTTGTCCATGATCAAAATACTTGATTCTTGTACCCCAAAGCATCATCGCACGACTTAGGAAGTCAATGATGCGTGGAAAAATTTTGTATACTTTTAAGACTTCAAGCAAATAGTCATGTGGTACGGAAGGAAACGCTTGCTTGTAGTCAATGTATGCCATGTGCAAGTTCCTTTGGTGTTTACGAGCTTGCGTCATTGCAACAGCGTCTATGGTGACTAGATCTTTACTGCCTCGGGAGTTTTTACAACATCCTTTTTGTTCTTCTGTAAGGATGTCATTCTCGTCACAGTGAGAATAAACCGTATCTGTTATGATAGCTGTAAGACATTTATATATTGTTGGAAGACAGGCTATCGGTCGAAATTCAGATGGATTATGAGCGTCTGGTTTTTTAGGCAACATATACAAAATACCCTGCAGCATAAAGCCTGGCATCAGATCTGGATGTTCGATGATCTTCTGAAAACACCGTGCCAACGCAGGATGCACACTAGTCAGGTACTTATACCAGAAATTGTGCACCATGTCTGGACCTGGAGCTTTCCAGTTACATGCTTTTTTCAAAACCGCTGAAACATCTAAAGCTGTGATGTTCGTCAGCTCCATTTCAGGGTTATTGCTTGCTCTTGCTTTCTGTAGTTGGAACCACGCAGTGTCCAAATTGCTTCTGTTAGTTTTTCCCCAAACGTCTGACCAATAGTTAGTCATTTCTTCCAATTGAGGGACTTCGGTGTCTTGCTGGTTATTTTGCTTTACACTCAGTTCACGATAGAACCTTCTTTCGTCTGTCTGAAAGGTTCGCTTTTGTTGCCTTCTTGCACTACTTTTCTTGTACCGACGCAGTCTAGCAGTAAGAACATGAAGTCTCTGCCGCTGGGAGTCTATAATCTCTTCCAATATTGCTGGTGTCAATGTCTCGATGTACCGAGGGTGGATGATTTTAATAACATGGTGTATCAGCTTTCTGATTCGATTTCGTTTTTTATATTGAGTCAGTCGACCCAATTTGCACCTTACTTTGCTGACATCCATATCCAACCTGATCTTCCATGGCGGATCTCGCTCCTGTCTTGGGGCGAAGACTGCATTTATAGGCCTAGTTCTGCGGCCCAACGTTCTAACGGTTGCCACAGCTGCACAGTATACAAGAGTTTGCACCTCTAACGCATTTTGTGTTGCGTTCAAATGCATAGGTAAAACCTTGCAGTTTAGGTGTTCTATTAGTGCACGCAGATAATTTGTGACGTTCATCTTGGGCAGTGAATGCCTTTGTGTTGGTTCTACATGTCTGAACTCTAGTAAAGCATGACCAAAATTCCTTTCAAGGTGCTGTAGATTTTCTGGGACTTCGCTGTTTATATCATCGTTTATGATATACGGATGTAGTTCTAGTCCATCCGGTACTTGATGTTCATTATCCCTAGCACCTATGTCTTCAGCTGCAATCAAGTTTTCGTTTTCCACATCTTCCAATTGAAGTTCATCAGTAGGAAGCTGCTGTTTCAGTTCCATTTCGATGGCAGCTATTTCAACAGCCGAAAGCAATTTGTTTATAGATATCGAGCGTTTTTGATCTGCTAGATTCTGCTCATTTATTCTTGTAGCTAGCCCTGAGTACTTGAGTAAGAAGAGACGATGATGTTCTCTCCTTACACTTTGACCACTTTTCTTTGCCAACAAATAAAAGCGCATCACATCTCTGTTCACGTGGTATGTCCATTTCAATCGCTTCCTTGGTTGTTGAACTTCGGCTTCTGGCACTGGTTGTATTAGGCCATCTAGCTCCGGAGGATGTGGTGGTGCTGGATCATCACCAGGTTGAGGAAGAACATCAATTGCCACTGCTTGTTCGTGTGACGCGGCTTCCTCTAACTGCTGTTCATTGCCGTTGTTCTTCCACTCCAGATCAACCTCCTGTTTAATCTCCATTGCTCGATCTTCTGAGATGAGTGGATTAGTCCTGATGTCCTTCACCTTAGCGATAAGATCTCTCAATGCGACTTTCTCTATTTGAGGATACTTTGCGGCAAATTTCGTTCTGAAATTTTGTCCTTTTTTGCGTGATGTTTCAAACTTCGCACTGTCATAATAGAGACGCATCAATTCCTCATTCATTGTGGTATCCCACTTGATGCTCTCCCACGGTATTTCTGTTGAAGTGGTTGGCTGCAAATAGCTAACGCTAACCAAAGCATCCTCAGCAGACGCAGTTGATGTTTCACTGCTTACCGTATGTCGCAGATGTTCTTGCTGGCCAGCTGTTTGATTGGTGAAATCTGCCTGACCATCTCGCCGCTCACCATCACCACCGTCCCGCATGCTGTGGCCCCCAGCGGTGGCTCCAGGGGCGCCCCGACGATCCTCGGGTAGCGACAAGCGTTTCAAAATTTTTAAAATACTCTCCATTATCATTTATGGGTTTTGGTGTTCCTCTTAGTCACTTTCCTCTTCGTTTTCTGCCTGTCTGGCATGGGAAACCCTGTCAGAAGCAATGCTACGGCCAACATAGCCTTCAAATTCATGAGAGGAAAGCTCAAGCCCTACCGCGACGACAACGCGAGAACACCTTTATTATTTAGAGAAGTTGTAGGCTCCAGAAGCTTCGATCATGATTCCTTAAAGAAACCAATCCCAAAGCTACTG